>QEPC01011258.1:3986802-4027112 GCA_003113815.1 Sphenodon punctatus | reverse complement strand
GACCTCACGTGTGGAGTCCTGCAGGGTGCCATTCTGTCCCCCCTCTTGTTTAACATCTATATGCAGCCGTTAGGGGAGATCGTGAGGGGGTTTCAGGGCATGCAGTGTTATCGGTGCAGAGTCTGGGTGTGCTCTTTGATTCTCAGCTCAGCCTGGAATCTCAGGTTGTGGCCGTGGCAGAGAGTGCATTCCAGGAGTTACATCTTGTCCAGTGGCTTCGGCCGTATCTCTCAGACTCCGACCTCGCCACTGTCATCCATGCCTTCATCACCTCGAAGCTGGATTACTGCAACGCGCTCTACATGGGGCTGCCCGAGAAGCTGGTCCGGAGGCTGCAGCTGGTGCAGAATCCTGCGGCCCGTCTCCTTATGGGGGCGGGTCGCAGGGAGCACATGACACCAGTGCTCCGGGCTCTGCACTGGCTGCCTATAAAGCACCAGGCCAGGTTCAAGGTGCTGGTTTTAACCTTTAAAGCCTTCATGGCCTGGGCCCGGCTTATCTGAGGGACCACCTCACTCCCCATGTGCCCATGCGACCCTTGAAATTGTCTGTGGGAGCCTTTTTGAAGGTTCCCCGGGTGAGGTGGGTGGCCACCGACGTTAGATCTTTTTCGGTGGCCACCCTTGTGCTGTGGAATTCGCTCCCGGAGGAGGCTTGGTTGGCTCCCACTCTCCTGTTGCTTCGGCGTTTATGTAAGACCTGGTTGTTCCGTCAAGCTTTTGACGAGGGGTAGGGGTGGGGTGGGGTGTTTCTCCACATTGTATTGTATTTTAAATTGTTTTGAAAAAAAATGTAATTGAATGTTGTTCGCCGCCCCGGGCTGCCCTGTGGGCAGGAGGGGCGGGATATAAATTTTACATAAATAAATAAATAATTTAGACAGAGGAGAGCACTTAGTGCACTATCCTAGCAGTGTCCTCATAAATGCAAATGTAAATGGACCAGGGCCAGTCCTAATATCTATTGAAGTCAGTGAGACTTTTCTCATTACCTAACAGTCTTGTCTAGCAGGTTGAAATGGTGCAACACACCTATTATACATAGTGAAACGTTGTCAGTTGGGGTTAATCCCTGAAATTTTGGTACTTTTCTATTCAGATTTATTGTATTTTTATTCAGGCCTATTGTTTATTTCATTCAGAATGACATCAGAAATGCATCTAAATAATTGTATTAAATAACTAGCCCAGGGAACTGGCTCAAAGTGGAAATCAGTTATTAGTTTACAGAAACTATTTAGAGTTTCTTTGTTAAATTTTAATCCAGCCTCTGAGAGTCTGCATTTAATTAGTTCTGTGTATGAATTTAAATTTTGATGTTCTATATCAAGTTATTCATGTAGCAAGTTTGACCCCTAGTGGTCAAATAGTTTAATTGAAGTCATCTTTGATTTCTCTCCTAGCTGCAGTTACCTTCTGGGTACTTGTAATCTAATAAAACATTTTAATGGGTAGCACTTTGGACAGTTACGTGAAAATGTTTTCTGTTTATCTTTGAATTCCTTTTCTCAGCTCTGAATCTAGCTATATGAAATGGCATTAGAAAGCCGTCAAGGATTAAAACATTTTATTAATACCACTGGAGCCATCTAAGATTTAATAGACTATATTCACTAAAGCAAAAAACGTAACAGTTTAAAAATACACTTAAATGTACAACAGCTTTCTTAAAATACACACAAAAACACAATTCAGTACAATTACAGTTCAAAACACCTTCCACTCCATGCATTGCAACAAAACATAAACGCCAAAAAACATAGAAATTAATTCACAATTAGAGCAATATTTAATATTTTATCAACATACATTTAATATATATACTAAATTCCTTACCATACATACGTCGTTTTTATCAATAACTAAACGTGCACATTTTACAATTATGAAACTAATTTATTATCATAATTTGACAAGGAACAATTGTGTCAGACTAATTTAAGTCTGTTTCTACATAACTTCATTGTGTACAACCAACTGTATGTCTACACTCACATTGTTTACTTCATTGTATGAACTGTACACAATTTGTATACATGTAAATAACAGACTTAAATTAGTCTGACACAATTGTTCCTTGTCAAATTATGATAATAAATTAGTTTCATAATTGTAAAATGTGCACGTTTAGTTATTGATAAAAACGACGTATGTATGGTAAGGAATTTAGTATATATATTAAATGTATGTTGATAAAATATTAAATATTGCTCTAATTGTGAATTAATTTCTATGTTTTTTGGCGTTTATGTTTTGTTGCAATGCATGGAGTGGAAGGTGTTTTGAACTGTAATTGTACTGAATTGTGTTTTTGTGTGTATTTTAAGAAAGCTGTTGTACATTTAAGTGTATTTTTAAACTGTTAAGTTTTTTGCTTTAGTGAATTTCTTGGTTTTTTGGGAGGTGGCTTGGGATGTTGTGGGGGGGCAGGAGCTAGGGGCAGGGTTTGGGGGGTCAGGTCAGTGCACGGGATGTTGCAAGGGGTGGTGGGAGCTAGTGGTGGGCGTTGGGGGGGCAGGTGTGGGGTGTTTGTTCGTGTCTGTGTGGGCATCTGTTGGGGGATGAGTGTGTGTGTGTGTGTGGGGAGATGTAGGGGTGGGGTGTCTGTGTGGGGGGGGATGTGGGGGTGTCTGTGGGGGTGGGTGTCTGTGGGGGGGCGGGGGGGAGAACTAACGTACAAGGGGGGCACTGGCTAGTGGGCAGGGGGGCGGGGGGAGAACTAAGGGAGTGCCCCCCTTGCCAACCACCTGGCCCCCCCCACAGACACCCACCCCTCTGCATTTCAGTTCCCCGGGTGCCCACCCTCGCACTTCCCTCCCCCGCTAGGCAAACACACAGACGCAGACTCTTCTCTCCTCCACTCTCTCATAAACACACACGTGTCCACTTTTCTCTCTCACTCTCACAAACACGAACGCACGCAGACTCTTCTCCCCTCCCCTCTATCACAAACACATATGCACTGTTGTCCCTCACACACAAAAGCGCGCACACACACACACACTCTCATTGTTCTCACCAACAATGTGACTGCCACTTGCAGCATCACAGGAGGTTTAGGAGGGACTGTAGAGTTTTTCAAAAGGTCCCGCAACAGTGAAGGACACATGGGGGCCCGCCACCATCTTGCTGTTCCTGTCTGGGTATGATGGGAAATGTAGTCCTAGCATACACAGACAAGAAACATGTCGGTAGCCCCAGTGTCCCTAGTGGGGGCAGCAGAACTTGCAGTACCAGGCCAGTGAGGGGGGAGAGGGCCGGGGGACCGGCGTACTTCCTCTCCCCACATCCCCTCCTCCATAAGCTGCCAAGCCTGCCATAGCGGTCGGGGAAAGGGGGAGCCCGGGAGTAACAGCGTAAGGAAAGTTATGTGACTCTGCTTTTTAAAATCACGTAACTTTTATCAGGAGCCAGCTCTGTCACAAAGACTTCATGCTGTAGTCAGTTTCATGTATATTAACCCCCAACCCGGCCTCACTCCCTACTTTTGACTCCATATGAAAAGTCTGCACCTTTTGAAAAGTTGCAGACTTTTAAAAGTACGGAGTCAAAAGTGACTTTAAAAGTACGGAGTAAAATGTTTGTAAGTTTTAATACCAAGTGAAAAGTTTGTAACTTTTGACAACTTGCAGACTTTTCACTCAGTATGAAAAGTTGCAGACTTTTGACAGTACTTTTCAGTTTATGAAAAGTCTGCAACTTTGCATAGGAGTGAAAAGTCTGCAACTTTGCATAGGAGTGAAAAGTCCGCAACTTTTGAAAAGTTGCAGACTTTTAAAAGTACGGAGTCAAAAGTGACTTTAAAAGTACGGAGCCAAAAGTGACTTTAAAAGTACGGAGCCAAAAGTTTGCAAGTTTTCATACCCAGTGAAAAGTCTGTAACTTTTGTAAAGGTGCAGACATTTCACTTGCTCTGAAAAGTTGCAGACTTTTGAGTATGAAAAGTCTGCAACTTTTCATAGGAGTGAAAAGTCCGCAACTTTTCAAAAGTTGCAGACTTTTAAAAGTATGGAGTCAAAAGTGACTTTAAAAGTACGGACCCAAAAGTTTGCAAGTTTTCATACCCAGTGAAAAGTCTGTAACTGTTGTAAAGGTGCACACATTTAAGTTGGTCTGAAAAGTTGCAGAGTTTTGACTCACAAAAGTCTGCAACTTTTCATAGGAGTGAAAAGTCTGAAACTTTTGAAAAGTTACAGACTTTTAAAAGTACAGAGCCAAAAGTTTGCAAGTTTTCAATAATAACTCGGGTTTGGCTGCATCAATCAGGATAATATTTTAGAAGCAGTTGTTATTGATCCCATTCTTGAAGCCTGTGAAGTTTGGGGGCTCAACTCCTCCAGGGGGAGGAGATATTGATGATTCAACTACACGAGGCCAGTAGGGACGCAGCTGCTTCCCTGCTCGCCGACAGGAGAGAGGAGCTCAAGTGCGCATGCGCGAACCAGCAGAACGGAGGTTTTATCAATAATAACTCGGGTTTGGCTACATCAATCAGTATAATATTTTAGAAGCACTTGTTATTGATCCCATTCTCGAAGCCTGTGAAGTTTGGGGGCTCAACTCCTCCAGGGGGAGGAGATATTGATGATTCAAATACATGAGGCCAGTATGGATTTTGAACACAAGCAATTAACGTTTAAGCAGCAATAACTTTTTATTTTCCTGATGGATATTTTTCAAACTTTGTGTGTATGATAGTCCTCACAACTTACAGCCATGGTTTAATTTTCAGAAAGGTAGGTCAAGCGGTTTTGTCAAAATCGGGGCTTCAGCAGTCCTCTGTTTATAATGAAAGGTGGCTGTACATTTAAGTTTCAGGCAGCTGCCGCTGCCTGAAAATACATAATAGATAACAATGTATTGTGCAGTGATACACAATGTAAAGACTTAGCTCAAATGTTAATAGGAAGAATAGATTACAGAATCACATAAAACGTAGGCTTGGAAGGGATCTCCAGAATCATCTAATCCAACCCCCTCCTCCAAGCAGGATACCCTATTCAGTCAGCATCACAGAATGCTTCTCAAGCTAGTTTTTATCTTGACCTGAGGAAAATCCTTATTTCCTCCATAATGCTCAGAGGCAATTAAATTTAAAATACTCATTTAACTGAATTAGTTTAACTCAAATTAAGCTTTCTACATAGGTGAAAGTAGATGCACAGATTCTGAACCTTTACTGTCAGCTGCCCTCTTCTCACAGCTGTCAACACAAACTCCCACCCTCATTACTGAATAACCTCTTCATCCATGTTCCTCCCCAGACTGACCCATCCTCAGCCATTCTTAGAGATGCTGGGGTCCATGATTATCTGCAGTTTCTGCCTGTCACTTGAAATTTAAGGGCTTTCTGCTTTGACCTAAAAGGTGCAATGTGGGGGAATGTTAATGCAGTGTTGTGTGGCCTGACAAAATGAGTTTCACTTAATGTGTTTGCTTTTTTTAATCAGTTCTAAACAAATACTGAATCTTGTGTTTTGTTCTGCTGAGGAAAAATGATATTGCAAGCTCCATCTAGAGTGTGGGTAGTTTAAACAGTGGTTCAGAATCTTGGGAGTATATATTATCATAGTATAGTGGCTTCAAAACATTTTGCCTATGTGACCCCATTTTGAGGTTAAATACAATCTCATCACCCAAGACAGGAAATAAAAGACATGCAAAGTATATCAGCCATCAGATGGGATCATGACCCTATCTACAAAGGGCACAGTCCCACTTAGGGTTCCAGAGGCTGGACGCCTCTGCCATAGTTCTTTCCTGGTAGGCTAAATGTCTGCTGCCTTGCATTCTGAAAGGACTAGAGTATTCACTTTTATATAACCCAAATATTCTTGTACACAGATGCACACAGTTTCATCACTCAAATCAGAAGTTATTTGCAGCAGATTTAGTGCACTAATCACAGAACTGTATGGAACCTTTCTGTCTGCTTAAGTCATTTTCAATAGAACTGTCTTTGCAGCTATCCCTCTTGCAAAATGTGGAATAGATTGTGCAACCCTCATTCACTTTTGACGAGCACTTACAGAAATGGATAGTTCCAACAACATCTCTGTTTACTAACTACTCTTAAATTGTTTTACTTTTTAAAAAAACAACAGATCAGACACCTAGAATAGCTGACCTTAATATGCCTTTTCTATATGTCTGCTTAGTAAAGACATACATGTTATTGAGCCTCTATAACAGATGTTATTGAACACCAGTCCAGTATACAATGAAAGCGAAGATGCTCCATTGTTTTTTAGGTTGTCCTGGACTTATGGGACGATTTGAAGATCTGCAAAGAAGGCCAGAAAGATTGGCTTAATAAAAAAATCAGTGATTCCCAGTTCATCATTATTGTGTGTTCCAAGGGAATGAAGTACTTTGTGGAAAAAAAGAATTGGAAGCACAAAGGATCGAGCAGAGATGCTGGGAAAGGAGAACTCTTTCTGGTTGCTGTGGCTATGATAGCAGAAAAGCTGCGCCAGGCAAAGCAGAATTCCGATGACCTTTGCAAGTTCATTGCCGTCTACTTTGATTACTCATGCGAGAGTGACATTCCTGGCATTCTGGATCTTACTACAAAGTACAAGCTCATGGACAACCTCCCACAGCTTTACTCTCACTTACACTCCAGAGATCTTAGCCTTCATGATGCAGAGCAGTATCCTGTAAATATCAGCAAAAGAAACTACTTCAGGAGTAAATCTGGCAGGTCCCTTTATGTTGCCATTTGCAACATGCACCAGTTCATTGACCAGGAGCCTGATTGGTTTGAGAAACAATTTATTCCCTTTCCTCTACCTCCTTTGCATTACCAAGAGCCTGCGATGGAAAAATTTGATTCTGGCTTGGTTTTAAATGACTTGGTCAATAAACAAGTGACTGATGGGGATTTCTACCTGAAAACAGATGTAAGTATTATTCCTGCTGTCAATTCAGACTCTCACTGTATGATTCAGCACTTAAGCCTTGGAGAAGATACAGAGTCTCAGGACATTCAAGATGGGAACTCTGTTCTTCAGCCATTGTTGCATGTTGTAAAAGCTGCCAACCTCCCAGATATGCCTCGGGATTCTGGAATCTATGATTCGTCTGTTCCTTCATCCGAGTTATCACTACCTTTAATGGAAGGACTTTTGGCAGACCAAACTGAAACCTCTTCCATTACAGAGAGCGTCTCCTCATCTTCGGGATTAGGTAAGATGCAGCAGGATTACTTAATTGAATTACACATAGAATAATCATTGTGCTGTCATTTGTTTAGCAACATTAAACTACACATTGTGTCACTAGGATACGTTGGTAGTGGGCATCATAGGAGATCCTGGATAAAACACAAAATACTGTGCATATTTCATCTTCCCTATCTTTCTGCCCTCATTTTCCACTATCTTCCCACCCAGAAACTTTGTTCCTCACCCGTTTCAGTCTCCTGCTCCTTAAACTATCTTTGCCCCTTTGCCTATGCTTGGAACTCCCTCCCCAAGCACGTACCCTTTGTTGCCTCACTCCCTACCTTCAAATACCTCCTAAAAACTTACTTCTTCTGTTGGGCTTCCCCTAGTTTCTCACCCCCAGAGATTGCTCATTTATACCATCTTATTCATACCCTCTCCTCCCCTTATAATTAAGCTAAGCAGAGGCACCTGAGACTTCTCAACTCCATCAATGTATATCCTTTCCCAATGTTCTCCTCCTCCCTTGGCCACCCTAGATTATAAACCCTTAAAGACAGAGACCTGTCTCCAATCACAGCTGTGCAATATGAGGCACATTGCTTGTGCTATATAAATATGATTATTATATTTACTACTTCAGATCAACTTGCGGCTGCACTAACAGTACAATCCTCCACCCTTAAATCAATGGGAGCTTTGCCATAGACTTTAATGTAGATGATTGCACCCTAAGGATCGGTTGTCTTTTATCCTATACTATGGGTGCATTCCATGGGGGGAAAGACGTGGCGTGCAGCCGGAGCTGCCTTCCACAGTCTGTCAGCAGGTGTTGTGTGAAAGGGTTTGTTGTGCTAGCAAACCAAGGGACAACAATTCCTGACCGCACTGTGGTGTTGTGTACAATACTGGGATCTAAAGTAATTGTTTCCATTCAGGAAAGAGGTGTTGGAGTCTTTCACTAAAAATATCAACTGACTGCATGACAGTATTCAAATGGAATTTTAGTAAAATGGAAAATACCACAAGGCCATTCTAAATCGATGGTGTGTCCACACCATGATACTGTCTGCAGTTCTCAAAAAGAGTAGTCTGTGGGCCTCACCTCAAAAGAAATATAGTAGAACTGAGAAAGGCACAGAAGAAGGGCAGCGAAGATGATAAAGCAGATGGAATAGCTTCCGTATGAGACGAGGGTAAAAAGATGAGAGTTCTTCAGTTTAGGAAAGAGATGATTGCAGGGGGATATGATAGAGGTTTATAAAATCATGAGTGGGACAAAGGAAGTAAATAGGGAGCTGTTTAATCATCATCATTCATCATCTTTATTTTTATATAGCGCCCCCCCCTGCCATGACACTCGGAGTGCTTTACAAACAACAATTTAACACTGTTTTTAATCCTCCCAACAATCCTGTGAGGTAGGTTAGGCTGAGAGAATAATGCAACTGGCCCAAGGTTACCCAGTGAGTTTCTGGCTAAGGCAAGATCAGAACTGAGGTCTCTTCCCCAACCCTCTCCGTACTGTGCACTTAGCAGTTACACCACACTAGCTCTCTCATCCTTTTAGCCATTGGCATGTCTGGCTTGAATCTGAGCTAGCGATTCCTCATCTAATCTGAGTCCCTATTAGACAGTAGGTTAAGTCAAGAGAAAAGTACAGATTTGAACTTTGTCTACCTGATGAATACGCTGCAACCTGTATTCACTCCAACACATAATCGTATTAGCAGCAGCAGAGTGAGCAAATATGTAATTCCTATCCCTGTTTGGGATTTAGGAGTGGTTAATAAGAGTCCTTCCAAGAGACCCCGTTGAGTCATTAAGCACCTTTTAAAATATGGTGTCTGTTTGGGATACCCAGCTTCATAATAGTCACTTCAAGTCGGTTCTCAATATATTGATCGGCGATACTTAAATTATTAACCCTAGTATCTGGAATGGCTCAAATTCTTAAATGTGTCTATCCTCACAGGCCCCTCTGAGTAAGGAACTTACATTATCCTGATTTTACAGGTAGGGAACTGAGGTTGAGAGAGTCTAAGTAATTTTCCCACCGTTTCCAAAAAAGGCTGTAGTATAACCTACTTCTCCAGAGTTCCAGGCTAGCTTCCAGAGGACAAGACCATCCTTCTCACCCAGCAGCAGACTGCTCCTTCCCCTGCATGCAGTTATCAAATATTGACACAAATCCCAACCTCAAAATATCTCCTCTCATCTATATTTGATATCAAATTTAAGTCCATTATGGCTAGGTTTAGCAAGGTTATGTTTAGGTGCAGTTGCATGCATAGAATATGGCTCCACAACAGAAGCCTCTCAACTATAAATTTATAAAATTTATAAAATAAAATAAATAAAAAAATAAAACTACACCATTTCATTAAGGATGATGATCCACTCAGGTTCAAACTTTGTGGAGATAGTCTGCATTAGGTATGAAGTATATGCTAGTCTCTTGGACCACAATCCCCAAGCCATGTACTCCAGGTTGGACCCAAATGGGACTTGGTCACACACTAACAGGACAATTCTCCACCATTAAAATCAGAGGGAGTTTTGCTATTGACTTTTAATGGTTGTGGAGCACCATGATCTCACAACCCCCCATAAGGAATGAGACTGTGTTCAAAGGGGGCAGGAGAGTGCATTCACCCTGCCTCTTTGGGAGTGTTGCAATGTCACAATGCTCTCTTTGCACAATGTACTCTTTAGGGGTTGACGTAACACATACCACATCTCACTAGGCTCAGGTCGGGTCCCAGGAAAGTCTGGTTGCATCAAGCGCTGGCTAACGGTGGACCCAGTTTTCTATTCCTGAGTCATCCCATTGAATCCTTCAGTGATGCTACTCCAGAGTAAGTGTTCTTGCTCAATAGGTAACCCACCATGAAAACAGGTAGCAATTCAGCCACATGATTGTGAGTGCTTCTATCTGGATTAGCTGGTCTCCCTCTGTACTGATTTCTAACATGAAGTTATATGTTGAAGAAACTGAGCCAAACCACTACTCCAAAAAATAACAGGCACTTCTTTTTTTTTTCTTCCGCAGGAGAAGAAGAACCTCCTGTGCTCATTGCCACCAAGTCCCTAGTGACTGGAGTATGTAAAGCAGAACTTCATTGCCATATCTGTTCTGAGGAACTGCAGGCAATTGCACCTTTATAACACATTGCAAGGTTGTTATGCATCGCCACTTTATCAACAGCCTCTGTTCATGCGCCAATCACTACATCATCCCAGCCACTCAGTCTGCTTGAAGTAACAAAACACTTCCCTATCGGAGATCTGTTATTTCCAAGGGAATGTGTGGCCAGGCCAGTAGTTTTTATCTTGGTTTTTTTGTTTTTTACTTGTAGGCCTTTTTTATAGAATCTTCTCTGATCTGAAAATGTTGCATTGAAATAGATGAAAGTACATATTGAAATTTCTTCTCTTGTCAGCTGAAATTAACACTGAAGCTTTACTGTTTACATTAAAATCACATTTTAATTAGAAATGTTTTTGGAAGGAGTATAACAACTTGTCACAGTTGGTTTGGACGCCTCCGACTCAGGACATTTTGTAATGGTGCTTCTGCTTTTCAGCACTAGTTTGGGTGGTAATGAACGAGCAGCAGGAATTTTTTGCCAGGAATCATGAAGTTAAAATGCCAAAGGCCAGATGTATGAGAATAGAATTTTTTAAAAGCAAAAATTGGATAATTTTTTCCAACTCTCTCTTTGGTCATTTTCACATGGGCATCCCCCCCTCCTCCCCCCCCCCAGCAAGTGTGCGTGCTGGGGGGGCGCCCATGCGAAGACTGCCCGCAGTGGGTGTGTGGTGGTGGTGGTGGGGCATCCGTAGGAACAGCGCCCATGGTGGGTGGGTGCATGCATGCTCCAGCACTCCACCCATCTCCATCCACCTCCACCCCATCACGCACGCATGGAGCAGGGGGCTCCAATGCAGGTTTACTCCGTGCGTGGAGATGGGTGTGTGCCAGTGGGAATGGGCGTGCACCAACCTCCACCCACCGTAGGCACACACCCATCCCCCCACCCACCATGGCCTGTTTGAAAAGGGCCTTTCTCTCCCAAGAGTTCATTTTGTCCAGCACATTCCAGTGGAAGGTGAAAAACAAGGCATGCTTCTCTATCTGTTTGATGCCTGTTGACTACCTTTCAAATGTTAACATGTCCATGTCCACAGGCTTTCTCAGCATTGCCATTTCAGCTCAAAAAATGGTACGACTCAAGCGTGTAAGATACGTACAGTAACTAGATTCGCTGTTTTCTTTTTTTGTGTTGATTGTTACTTACAGAAATCGGTCTTCCTTTAAAAAGAAAAAAAAAATAGGAAAAAAAAAGCATGATCTTGCTTCTGTCTGATTCTGTAGAAAGTAATATTCCTATTTGTGGACCTGATCCTGGAAGACGATCTCTGTATAAATCATAGGTATCTACTCTCACCGAGGTCATTGAAAGATCAGGTCATTATCTGTTTTAAAAAATACCACAGGGCTGATTAGGGCAACAAATACTACCTTCTGTAGCTAAGATGTGACTCAGGAGTATGAGATGATAGCCCACATTAGTACTCTCTAGGTGGGTGTTCGCCAGATGTTAGCCTGCACCCACCAGAACATCACAGACCCACCGTGTGGCCTAATGCGCGACCACATGGTTGCGTCTTGTTAATTAGGTTGTACGCAGCCTCGCCTGCATCAAAGTCTACAAGCACCACAGAATTATTATTATTATTATTATTATTATTATTATTAACAAACATTTATATAGCGCCAGCAGTGTACCTGGCACTTTACAAATGGCCTTAGTGAGCTCTATCAGCTGAGAGGCAGCTGCAATTAGAGAGAGCGAGGCAGGGGGTGAAGGAAGGACCTTTTCTAGAGGAGAGGGAGAACCTCCAGAGGAGAGCACACCTCTCTCCATTAGGGAACGGAACCTAGGAAAGTGAGGGAGGGGCGAGGCTCCTCCGGAGGATCCACAAAGCTCCTATGCTCCCCTAAGTTCCTTTCCCAAATGGAGCTCAGGAGCTCATAGATCATCCAGAGGAGCCTTGCCCCTCCCTTGCTCTCCTAGGTTTCTTTTCCAAACAGAGCAATCGCTCTCTCCTCTTGAAGCTGCCTCTCAGTTGGGAGAGCATGCCAACACTGCTTCTGATGGAAAGGGGGTGGCCACAGCCAGGGAAGAAGTCTTCTCTGACCATGACCCCCATTTCCATCAGGGAGAGGGAAATGCTGAGTAGTGTCACTGGTGGCAGCTGCTGCCAGCGCAAGAAAGGCACACAGGGGGCTGCCCATTTATTAGCGCTACACGCTAGAACGTGATCAGGGGCACCAGATTGAACACGGACTCCAGCGGGCTATTGTTTCATTTATAAACACCCCCAATTTATATTACAAGAGATTAAATTTAAAAGTGCCTTAAACTCCACATGCTTGATGCTATTGACATGAAAGTTTCTGTGCCTCAATGGAAAGAGGGCTACGGTAGTGTTTAAATTTTTTACTCATTTGTTGAAGGAGTTCTCAAACCACAGCTCCCTGAAAAATGGTGCTAAATGTCATTTTCAAAATATTCCTGGCATTATTTGCCCCAAGCTGAAACATAGTTTTAAATCCTTTCTACATCAGGATAAACAGGTAGAATGAGCTGGATCTGAGATCCTGCATGGCAGCAAATTTGGGGTCATAGAGTAATTATAACCTTGTGTAATAGACAGTAACCTTGGAGCTTTTTGCCAATGAATCATTGTAATATATGTAGTTGATGGTGCTTTTTGCAATCCTAACCATAACTAGGGAAGTTATCTTTATTTCCTAAACTTTTAACTGCCAATAAGCAGCTCAAAGCTAATGTGTGCTGAGTGAGCTCTTGAATATCTGCCCCATTAATGCAACACACTGTCAGGACTCAGACTTGAACTGGTGACCTGGAGTTCTGAGGCAGTGCTCAGCCCTATCATGACTCAGCCGAGTCCTGGCCTTGTTGACCCTCCTTGTCCCAGCCCTGGCCATACCTCCCCAGCTTCCTGATTGGCTGCCTGCAATATATAAGGCAGGCCTACAGTCACAGAAATCTGGGTGCATCATCTGACTTGACCCACCCCATCAAGTGGGGGGTTACATCATCGCAACCCCCCACTTTAGACCCATTTCATGAGTCTGCCCTCACCTCAGACAGCAGATCCTCACGCATGCACTCCCTGCTCTGACAAGCTTACAGTCTAAGCGGTCAAGGCAGACACGTAGTGGCTGAGGGAAGAGAAATGACTTGCCAAAGATCACACACTAGGTCTGTGACTGAGTTGGGAACAGAACCGATAACGATTGCATCCTCAGAGTGCAATCTGCTGACTCGCATCACTGCGTGATGTCAGAGGGGTTGTGCTTTCAGAGCCTGCCTTTGTTCACTCCAATCTGCCGGAGGGGTAGTGAGAGAGCAAGTGCGGGGGAGAGGGCGGACAGGAGAAGCAACTGCCCCTCTGCTGACCTTTATGATGATGATGTATCAGGGGAGCTGACAGAATTATTCTTATGAAAAGAAGGGAGCCATGGTGGGGCAAAGTGGACTCTCCCACTTGCTTTTCGATGAGACCACTCTCCTCGCAGAGAGCATTGTGACATCAAACCAATGCAAAGGAAAGTGTGCCCACATCAGAATGGGGCACAAGAGCGCCTTTGCCACTCATTTTTCAGAACATGATGATACTGTGATCCTCCAAAGGGAACATGGCCACACTGGGAAATGATGGGAAGAGCCCCTTTGCCCCACTCCTTCCTGCCCTCCGTGGAAGAATGCTTGGAAGGGGCAGGGCCAGGTGACTTCCAGGAGGGTGGACGTGCACCCTTTGACCCCTCCCCCTCTTTCATTACCCGTTTGTGGTAGGCCTTTTCCAGTGGCCCCTGCCACCATTGCCAGCAGGTGTGCTAAGTGGGAACGATGATAGTAGTCCCACCAGTAGGCTCCAGAGCAGCAGCAAGGCTCTGATAAGTCATGGGGTTAGAACCCCTGGTAGTCTCCACCTCCTGATTTTTCTGGTGACCAGAAGGTAGGACTTCAGTCCTGCTGGGTGGAAAACCTGACTCTGTTTCCCTGCACTCCTACTAAATAAACAGGAGACAATCAGCAGCTGAAATAATGGGTATGTATCATTGCTTTGAAATAGCTGTAGCATTTACAGGTGATTAGACATCGATTACACCAAAGAAACGGGTCTTGGGAAATATACATGCCCAGGATATTCTGTAAGCAGGTCTGGCCTTACCATAGGGTGACTGTCCCAGACCCTGCTATTTTCTCCCCTTCCGGGGCCCCCACAATGGCCCCTGTTTTCATCAGGGCAGGGTGTGGGTCCCCAAACACATCCATCTCCAGCGTCCCGCAGGGGCAGGACCATGGCGAGAGGGTGAAGCCACTAGGGGCCTCACATTTAATCTTCACTCTGGGCTCCTCAAATGCCAAGGCCAATTCTGTCTGTAAGGGAAGGAGCAGCAAGGTTTATGATTTCACAGGCTTGGGCTTAAGCTCACAACAGTATCAATTTAATATGTTGCGAGTCCAGTTTCGCCTCTCCTCCTTTACATAGAGCTGGGGTGCGACGTCCACAAAGTTGCTCTCATAGCTCAGGAGCAGCTTCTCTGTCACTCTTACTTACAGCGTTTTAGTTGGGCTCTCTGGGTAACATCCTGGTGCCACTGAAGACAATGGCAAAATGTCTTCCCTTGATTTCAGTGGGTCAGGATTTCAGCTTATGCCCAAGAGGCATTCAGAGATGAATTGATGAGACATTTGCAAAATAATAATTTTTTGTTGTGTTGTACAATTATTGCAACACAGCCCATCACGTACTTCACACTGGGTTAGCAGAAGGACGGACTGCCCTGTTTCTGCCTGGTTCACCCCCATGTGGCCCGTCCATCTAAAGGCACTCTGTCAGATGCTGAAGCAGAGCAGGCTGTAGGCAGCCCTATCAGTGGCGCTCCGGAACATCCTGGAGCGCCACTGGCGGAGTGGGCTGGCCAAACCCAGGGCACCAGCCCAAAGCAGAGCAGCTGTCTGTCTGATGGGTGGACTCATGCTGCTGCTCTGTTTCCAGTCTGCTGTTGCCCTGGCCAACACCATAGATTTGCGGGCATCAGCCTAGAGCATCAAGCAATCACCTGCAACTCTGTGATGCGGGGGCGGGGGACACAGAGGGGCTACGCAGGCGGGCCAGGGGAACCCACCAGGTCTATCTGAACCTGACCCAGGTACGGCTAGATGCAGGGGTGCCCCCCAGCTTTGGGGCAGGCTGCCTCTCTGTCCGTCTGAAAACACCCATTGAAATGGATGGGAGTCACCACAGTGCTAAGGACTAGCACTCAAAACAAAATAGGTGGAGGATCAAAGTGCAAATCAAAGAGGATACACGTCAAAGGGCTATATAGTCTTTGGAAGTAGTATGATCAATTGATTTTCAGTCAAACATTTTTCTCCTGTTAAATAATGGGCACAGTCCAAATGTATGAATGCCTTTTGAAAAAAGAACCAAGTCTTCATGGACTTAGTGTAGACTCTAGAAACTAGACCTCCTTAGGTTTCAGTGATGTTTAGAAGTAGTTGCAAAATGAGCAGAGGGGAGGGGGAATGACACTTACTTGACTTTATTATTATTTTTATTATAGTTTTTTACCCTACCCCCTCCTGCCTCCGGCAGCTTGGAAGCTTTGTGAAACTAAGCTTCGTTAAGCTTTGTGGTGAACGCTTAACAAAGTTGGCCACTGAGACACGCATTTTGAGTTGGAGGGGATAAATTACTAGGTTTGCAAAATTTTCTTTCCCCCTAAGAGGCCAGCAGCAAAGGCTCTTCTTGTAAAAAAGCCAAAAATGTTAATATACAGTTTAGAAATTAGATTACTATTATTTTCACTCTTAGCAAGCACTCCAAGCAGAATGTAAAGCAACCCCTCACATTACTACTAGGCTACACGGATATGTGGGAAAGCAATCATTTATATATATATATTTTTAAATATGACTTTTGTGAGGGAGGAAGGGTAGAAAACTAAGGATACAAGATGTAGCTATATGTTGGACATTTACATTGATAAATGTAGTTGTTTCCTTGTTTTGTACATGTATAAAAACTGTTGACATTAGACAACAACTGAGATTTCCAGAGATTTACTTTCCATGGTACTGTAATTTAGAAGTTAAACATCAGAATAAAAGATTATAAAAGTTTATCCTGTTTTATGATTATTTTATTTTATGTAGTTTTATTTTAGCTGCATGCTTTTTAACCTAATAAGATCAAGTGTTGGATTTGTGTGGAATTTTTTGATTGAGATTTGGTAAACAGCAACAGATGAAACTACAGCATTTACAGTACACAGCAAAACTGAATCTACATCCTCTTCATATGTCACATTTAGGACAGAATTTGGTAGTCTTAGAGAGAGGCGTTGTATCTAAAGAAAGAAACGGTATTTGCCTACAAAGGGTGGGTGGGTGTGTGTGTGTGTGTGTGTGTGTGTGTGTGTGAGAGAGATACATCAATCTTCTTAAATACACCTTGTATTTGTATACATGGCAATAATAGGTTCTCCTTGTATGTTGCCAAAGATTCCACAAGAAGAGGTGATTCTGTGTACCAAGTGAAGTCCAATAATTTCAACTACCAAGCCAGAGAGAAAGTTCAGACCAAATAAGTTTGATTCTGGAAAAAATTATAATCATTATTTTATACATTTTTGTGTATATTTAATACATTAATTTTTATATTTTGTTAATCCATAAGTCTTTTAACATTCCCCAACTAACCTTTCCTCAGTGTACATTATCTCTAGAAGAAAAACAGTACTATACATCTTTAATTTACTTGGCACGGTCAACTAGCCATACAGCTTTTTAGTGTGCGTACTTCTTTAAAAAATTGTAAAAATCTCACTACATTTTTTTAAAAAAGGAAAAGAAGAGAAATGACTGCGATATCCCATCCTAGAGAAGTGGACACAAGTTAGAGCTGTTCTAAGTTTTCCTGAAATTAAACACTACTCTAAATCTTCCCTAAATACTGTGAAATTCTACTGAAATTCTTTCAGTGAGAATTTATATGTACATACAGAATGCATTTACTGTGTTGACTTCAGTGCAGTCAGGATTTCACCCTAAGACCTATATGGAGCAGTCATTAAATAGAGACAGATCCCTGCCCCAAGTGGCTTACAAAACGTTTTGGCCTCTGGCCGTAAATAAAATAAAGTAAGCTTACAAATAATTTCTTTAGATCTAGTAAAATGTTATATATTTAAAAGGTAAAATTGAGTTAAAACTCAAATTGCTTACTCTGAAAAGGCTTTTTACATCAGTAATCATTCCCTCAATTGTGATTTTATGTGTATAGAGAGAGAGATTTGTTGTAAGCCACATGGCCATAACAGATTCATAATCAAATTAATATAAAAATAAGAGTAAAGATAAAACATTTAAAATAATAAAATATAATAAAATAAAATGTTTAACTTTAAGAATATTATTCACAAACAGATACTACACCTCAGGGAACAAGGAAATAATCAAATTTATGGATAAGACTATACATCTCATATAATACCATGGCGTAGAGCTAATTTTGTTTTCACAGGAACTTAGATCAGCTCAGTTGTGCCCATAGTCAACTATAGGCATCCCTCCCTCATAGACAAAGCCTGGGTACCCTAGCTAGTGGCAGGTGGGGGGTTTGGCGCATACCTCGAACGAATGTTGGCAATTCTGGTAGCGTAAATTGCAGCCAGCTTGGTTCTCACGGGATCAAAATCTCCCAAGAGGTAGATTAGTTGTTGAATCTTTGGACGGGAAAAATCCCAACCAGTAACATGTTGCAGGTGTCTGCGTAGATAGATTATCATATAGGGGGCATGTCAGTATGTAATGACCTAAATCTTCTACCTCCTTACCACAGGGGCAAATCCGTTCCTTAAAGGGAATTCCCTGGTATCTCCGCAATAGGACAGACGAACGCATGGTTCGAAGTCTTAGACTGATGAAAACTTTTCTAAGTACGGGGTCAGTCAGATGGTGAATATAAGAAGCCCCGCCCTTAGCTGGGATCAAATATTTATAGAAAGGAGAAATAAGAGATCCAGAAGCCATAACCCTCTGTTCTTGCCTTTCTATGTCTGACACTCATTGCTTAAGAAGTTTAATAATAGAGCCACTAATATTATCACCAAAAAAGGTCTCTGAGAAACCTAAGGATAAAAGACGTGTTTTCACATCAGCCCACCAGACGTCCGTGCCATGTTCATTATCCTGCAGTTTTTCCCTCATAGCCAAATTCAGAAAAGAAGTATCAGAAGCATCCCTTATTCTAGCCCAAAATGTCAGTATTCGTATTTCTATTCAAGCAGCTAAAGATTGACTACCCAGTTCCACGTTTATAATTTTATGTATTTTCCTGTTTATGAAACAAAAAAGTCAAATCACCTTGCCTTGCTTTCAAGGGGAGTGGAAGGAAGATGTGTCCCCAACCCAGCTGCTGAGTCTTGGCCATGTCCTGTGTGATGCAAAGCTCAAACTGCCTTCCACACCTTTGTTTGTGCCATTAGACCTATCCAGCTGCTAAAAACTCCAGCTTTCCTAGAACATCTGTAGTGCACAGATATGCTGTTAATGGCAAAATCTGCAGTAAGCTGAAAAGTTGGGAACATACATTTTAATTTACTATAATTAGTAGCAAATAAAGACCCAAGGAATAAGGTACCCATTTTATTCATTTTCATATTTAAATAAAAGCCTCAGTCTGCCAAATGCACAAAAAGCTGTTCCTTAATTTCCATATGGCTGTGGCATTCAGTACTGAAGTCCCACATAATCCAGGCTACTTTCTTTGAGGCCTTGCTGCAGGGTATGCAAGACATAGATCATAGACAAAAGATTGAACTGGAGGTGTGGAATGCTGTCCTATTGGCTTGTTGCTTCAGCTGGAATTCTAAGAATTTAGTGAGTGCTGGCTTGTTGGAAAGAGAATGCCATTCTGATTATACAAAGCAGGTACATTTTTGTGATAGCTTGGAGAGTAGACATTTCTACAGCACACTTGGGGTAGTTTATGAAATACTTAGGGCATGCTAAGATGAACCAGAATTTCCCTAGTGCACTTACCATTAGAGAGCCAGTGTAGTGTAGTGTAGTGGATAAGGTGTTAGATTTAGTCTTGGGGAGCCAGGGTCCAAATCCTTACCCTGATGAACTCACTGGGGGGCCTTGGGCAAGTCACAACTTCTTAGCCTCAGTTCCTCAACTGCAAAATGGGAATGTGTGTGTTTGTCTTTCCCTGTGTTCTGCTCACCCCTGTCCATCTTAGATTGTACTGGGCAGGGACCTGTCTCCAAAATCTGCAACTGTAAAGTGCTATGTACACCTAGTAGCACTACAGAAATGATTAGTAGTAGTAGTATTACCTTGGAATTACCATCTAGTGTTTGCACGGCTCCACATTTCCAGAGGAAGCTCTCTGCTACAGTTACCCTGGGGTAAGTGTTGCCTTTGAAAATGCCAAAGACTAACCTTGAGAATTTTTCTTTCCCAATTTGTCACCAGAATGCCCCAGGGAAGATCATGGAGCTATGATAGAATAACGTTTGAACAGAAGTAGTTTCATGTGACCAAGGTGTTCCTGTTAAAACACCTGTACACTTACTGTACGATATCTGTATTAATCCCCATGATTGTAGAGCATAGTTGTTCAGTTTGGGTAATAACTCACAAAGGCAGCAATCCTAATACCATTGGTTCCTGAATAATCCTATTGAAGTCAGTGGGTCTGCTCCAGTGCAAGTGGCTTCGGGGTTACAGCCAAATTGGACAATGGAATTTTACTAGACCAAAAATGTGACAGATGATGTGTCACACACAACATCACATTCTTCTGAAAAATACATTCCTTAGCAAATAGTATGCAGACCATTTGACTACTAAAAATGGAGTCCTGCAAGCTATGTGACAGGGCAAGAGCCTCCCCCCACGGCTTTGGAGGCTGCAGTTCCAATGGAATTAACGCAGTAGCGGTGTGCATCACGGAGAACCAGGATTTTATTTATTTATTTTGATTTCTTGCTATAGGAGCTCAGGGCAGCTCACAACATATTAAAACCATATAAAAATAGAATACAGGCATAAGTAATAATATATCAATCAATAAATAAACAAAATACAAATAGGATAAAATCAGCAATAAAAATAACCCATGCGGAGCTTAACACCCCCCACCCTACCCCATCACTCTTTGCCCTCGCCAAAAGCCTGGCAGAACAGCCAGGTCTTACACTGTCTTCTGAAAGAGGGAACGTCTGGGGCCAGGCAGACGTCCGTCAGCAAGGAGTTCCACAGCCTTGGTGCGGCCACTGAGAATGCCCTCTTCCTCGTCGCCACCCAAGATACCCGTGGGACTCTGAGGAGGGCGCTCCCAGCTGACTGCAGGGGCCAAGCGAGGACCCGGGGGTGGTGAAGCGATCCTTCAGGTATGTGGGGCCCAGACCATCTATGGCTTTATAGGTCAAAACCAACTCCTTGGAATTGGGCCTGGAAGACTAAGCAGCCAGTGCAAGAACTGAGCACTGGCGGACTGTGCTCGCGGCAACCCACCCCCGTAAGGACAGGTCCACCTAGGTATTTTTATTGTGGATTTTGTATTGTTTTTATATTGCTTATTGATATATATATATTTGGTATAGTTTTATATTTGTATTTGTTCTTAAATCTGTTGAGAGTCACCCCGAACTGCTATAGCAGGAGGGGGCAGCCAAGAAACCAAGTGAAAATAAATAAATACCCATAGCAAGGGCATGGAGAATAACACATGTGAACTCCCATAGCAGAGTTTTGCATGCACTGCAAAATGTAGAGGTGCACATAGTGCCCTATTGGCAGCAGCTCTGAGTTCTTCCCAGCCAGGACTGCCATCAGCAGAGCATTTTCTAGTCCTGGGTGCTGCTGTCAGACTAGGAGAGATTGGGCATGCTGCCAGCAGGCCGGGACAGCCCCTCCTGACCACAGTGCTTCACTGTGGGTGAAGCTGGTCTGGCTCTTGCTCAACCACTGATGGGCAGGAAGCAGGGCAGCCCATCCCTCTGAGTCCAGGACCAGGTTTCACAAACGTTAGTCTCACTACATGTAGATTCAAAGCTGGAGCTGCAACTCCAGGTTTTTTTCTGGAGCAGCAGATCATTGTTTGGCACATACTCATACATGTGTTGCATGTATAAATGTGCACTTAAACAGGAGAAGATAAATTATTAGGGTAACAAGTGGAAACACTTTGTCAAAACAGTGACCAGAATGCAAGAAGTCACCGGTATATTTCTGGTGCTATATAAATAATTTAAAAATATTAATGACAGGCACATTGAGCCTATGCTTGCTTCGTGACAACTAGAATAGTACAAAGGGGTCCCAGGACATCATAAAAGCCCTCTTACCCACAGTGAATAGCAGTAATGCAGAAGGCTACTATGCCATACAAACAACAGTGCCTTCAGGAGAGGAGTAGAGAGGTATGCTAAGGTAGAATGAATGAGGACATGTTGAGAACAGGCCAAATGAGGCAAGCGAGTATCTTTGAGCAGACCTCCATTCTGGCAAATTTTGTGTCCTGTAAGATCCTATAGGAGTTACTGAAGCAGTGGTGCAAGTTAGGGCATTAGAAACTGGGAATTATTCCAGCCTCCACTAAGCGCTGCATATCCCCCTGTAATCCTTGCATAAATTCTGTATTGGTGCAAATTGCCATTGCAAGAATGAATCTTAGTCACCACGCTTGACTCTATCACATAACTGGAAATCAAGAGTAAATTCAGTGACTTCAGTGGGGTTACTCTAGTGTCAAACTGGTGGAGATGAGAAAAGAATTGGGTTCATTATTCTTTAATAATGTAATAATCATCAGTTGGGATCTTATGGATGTTCTCATAAAACAATGTTAGTCATAGCGTGGAGGAAGCAGGCTGCCCTTTGTAGCAGCATTTGTAAGCATGCCAGTGGTGTGAATGAGGTGTTAAAGAGGAAACCGCTGTTTTTTTCAGGAGAAGTTGTACAATACGCAGTTAATGAGGGTGGGGCTGGAATAAGCGTTTCAGTAAAACTAGACATGAATAACTCCCAAGAAATACATTTCTAAATCTCCAGACACATTTGCCACTAGTGCCTGAGTAAAGGTAGATTTTGTTTGGAGTGTGTCCTATTTATTATAAATGACTCATTCTAAATTCACAAAACTTATTAACTTTGTTTTAAAGTCTACATCTCTACTCTGGACCTTTCTCCCAATAGTCTAACATTGCCTTCTAACCTTGGGTGTTTTTAGACAGACAGCTGCCCTGTCTCTGCTCTGCCTCACCCCTGGACCCGTCCATGTAAAGGTGGCCCACTGGGGGGGGGGTAAGGCAGAGCAGAAGTAGGTCAGGCTATCCGTGTTCTGGGGAAGCTCCACTGGCGGTGCTCTAGAACGTCCCGGAGCGCAGCAAGAGGAGTGGGCCACCCAAACCTGGAGCACTGGCTGGAGGCAGAGCAGCAGTCTGTTGACTTGGCAGATGGGCTGCTGCAGCTCTGCTTCAGGCTGGGGGTTGTCATGCCATACAGCTGCGGGCAACAGCCTAAACCAAACCAGCGGCCAATCCACCTGCAGGTCTATGGAGTAGGGGGAGGGGGGACCCACATGGGTGACGTGCGGCAGGGCTGGGTCCATTTAAACGTGGCATTGTCAGGGCTGTGTGCAGAAGATGCAGGGCTGGCCACTCCCGGGGCAGGTGGTCCATCTAGATATACTCACTGTCTCATGGATGATCACCCAAAACTTAACTTAGCCAATAATGAGCTCCTTACTCTTTGCTCTAAAGCAGGGGTGCCCAACTTCATTCATTAGGTGGGCTAAAATAAATAGACTGACCTATACTTGGTCCACCCTAACCCCAACTTAGGAGTTCCAGCCTCCTGACTCAAATTTAATTTGATTAAATTCATTACTTTGATCTGGCAGGTAACACCCTCACACTCATTCCTATAATATAAACCTATTCAGCAACCTGATTTCCTCCACCTGGGAATACCACTGTTGCTGCAGTCCTAGTCCAGAATGAACCCCCAGGAGACTATGGTGCTACAGGCAGGGCCTTGAGCCAAATGGACGTCCGTGATTCACAGATTTCAGGCAGAATTCCCTGCTCCACTTCCCCAAGAGCAGAATTTCCAGCCTGCACTGGGGAGAGGCAGGGCAGGAGATTCCATGGGAGGATGGGAATGAACAAACGCTCGGGGCTTCCCCCGCCCCCCCAGGCTGCATCAGATGGGAGGGGCTGCCAGGGCTCGTCTCCGTCACCCCCCCTCCCCTTCCCAGCTTGGTAAATTAACTGAGCCAGTAGCAGTTGTGGCGGTGGTAGCCACTCTTTTCAGTGTGCTCCCCATTTGACTCCTGGCCTCTCCCTGGCCCCTCCCAACAGGGCCTCTCAGGGCGATCCAGCCAGATGACATCATCTGGCTGCACTGCTCTGGAAGGTCCCATTGGGAAGACCCAGGAGGAGGCAAGGAGCCGGATGGGGATGAGCTCGCTGAAAGGAACAGCCACTGTAGCCGCTGCCAGGTCTGTTAATTTACCAGGCTAGGAAGGGTGGTGGGGAGGTGAGCCCTGGCAGCCCCTCCCACCTGACACAACCTGGGGGTGAGATGCCCCTGCACTGGATTTACCAAGAAGGGGGAGGCAAGCTCTGGCTGCCTTCCCCCCCACCCCCCAGTCTGGTAAATCCTGTACGGTGAGCTGCAGAATCAGGCCCTGGGCTGTCCCGACTCAGAATGATTTTTTTTTTAAATTCTGCAGGAGAATTGGGGCCCTGGCTACAGGAACCAACTCTTATGTCCCTATACCACTACTGAAACTGCCCCACAGGAGCCTCTAGTAGATGGATTCTGGAACCTGAGCCAGTCATCAGGCACCCCTTTGCAGTCAGATCTGTTCTAAGGGACTCTGGGAAGCCACTGTCACAACTGGAATGGGCTCCTGTTAGACACTGATGCTGCAAAAACTGGGCCCCAAGACTCCCAAGAAACTGCTGCTGCAGCAGGAGCCAAGCCTAGCATGTACTGCCACCACTGGAGCTGGTCCCTGAAGCACCTGAGAACTCCCAACTGCTGCTAGAACAGGATCCCAGGGAGTCATTAAACAACCAGATATCCTGGAGAGCTGCTGGTGTCACTGGCCATCTTTTAGATGGGACGTACCCACAGGGGTCCACCCATCCCCGATGGCACCTGTCCTGAAGGCAGTGTGGGTGGAAACACGTTCCCGTGACCCACACACCGCCCACCCGTGCCCCACATGGAGCAACTCGGGTTTTTCCCAGTTCCTTCATGAGGGGGGCATGAATGGGCACACAGACCACCCACCCATCTGCCGCTGTGTGAAGAACCCCACACCCGCCGGAAGTGCATTGCAGTGCACATGGACCCACCCCCACCCCCCCGGCAAGTCTGTCTAAAAATGGCTACTGCTAGCACTCTTCCCACAGCTGCCACTGTCACAAAGGAGGTTCTGTTCCTGCATTTGCTCCCCTTCATCAAGCCCAGAATCCTGTTTCTGACAGTGGCCAATCTCTGTCTCTTGGGAGAAGCATCCAACAGGTCACAATGGTAAATCCATTCCCTGTTGTTCCAGCCCCCAACAGCGTGAGGTTACGTTCCCAAAACCTACTTGTCTAATAGCCATTAATGGGTCTGTCCCACAAGAACTTATCCAATCCCTTTTTAACACTACTACTGGCCTTGACCACTTCCTCTGGCAGTAAATTCCACAAGCTAATTGTGCACCGAGTGGAAAAAAAACAACTTTATCTTACTTGTTTTAAATCTGCTGCCAGTTAATTTCATGACGTGTCCCCTTGTTCTAGTAGCACTCTTAGAGAGGGTAAATAACTGTTCCCTATTCACATGTTCCACACCACTCCTGATTTTATAAACGTCTATCCTATCCCCTTTCAGTTATCTCTTCTCTAAGCTGAAGAGCCCCAACCTATCAAGTCTCTCTTCATACAGGAGCCATTCCATACCCTTGATCTTTTTTGTTGCCCTTCTCTGTACCTTTTCTAGTTCTACTATGTCTTTTGAGATGGGGTGACCAGAACTGCACACAATACTCCAGGTGCGGTCATACCATAGATCTATAGAGGCATTCAGATATTTCCAGTGCTGCTCCTTTGCACCCCAGTCACCCTGTGGTAAGCCCAGCCTGTGTGGGAGGGGAAGGGTGGGAACTGCATCCCCTGTAATTAGTTAGTTGTTTATTTTAAACAGCAAAAGCCAAATAAACATTACAGAGATTTAACCAAAAAAATCTCGTATAAGAGCAACAAATAAAACATTTTACATTCTTAATAAAAACAAATTGCAGTAAAATATCCCTTTGACACGGTGACGGTATCATAATATTCCCACAACAAAAATAACATTCAGATATCTTGATCTAGTTGCACCTCTTGCACACCAAGTCAGGAATTAGGTCCCTGACGTCATTTACGTGCTGCGTATGTATAGCATACAAGTGTGTTCAAGATTCCTACCAGACCTGTTCTGTAAAACCCAAATTGTTCCTTCAGAGCCACTGAAGGAGCCAAGTTTCTCGATTAGTGGCAACAAATGTCTTTTTCTCAGATGCATGGTTAGAGGGCAATTTTGAGATCTTCCACCTCTCCCAAGTGACATGACATAGTCTTTGTTGATATGGGGTCTTTGTCCAGGCTCCTCCTTGTGTCAGGAGCCGCTGTGACTATCCTTGGAGGCAGGACTTCTACCACCAGCCCTGGCGGGACCGCAGTGTCATCCGGGATACCACAGCGGAGTGTGCGGGGTGGAGCTAGCAGGCCCTGCCCCGCCCACACTAGGGCACACACAGACAGGACTGCAGGACAGTTGGGGGACATCCAGAGGGACGGAGCCACCAGAAATTTCTTTTATTTATTTTATTTAATATATTTATACCCCGCCCCTCCTGCGAACAGCTCGGGGCGGCTGTTGCGGCGCTCGGCATGCCTCCTCGGACAACAGGGCAGGGCCAGGAAGGATAAAAGGCCGACTGGTGAGGAGGATACTTGCCAGTGATCAGCTTGACTGTGAGAAATTGGCCCCTGTGAGAGTGAACTGAGAGAAGTGAGGAAACCTGTGGAGTGTGGAATAGTGAGTGAACGGTGAGTATGTGAGCGTGTGAAAGGGTGAATGAGTGAAGTGGTGTGTGAGTACATAGAGTGTTTGGTGTGTGTTCCCTGCCCTACCTTGGTGATCTTAGTGGCATCCTTGATCCCGGAAGCGTGCATCCTAGAAATCCCTACCTTGTTTCCCTGGAACCCTTCCCCTGTGGCCCCCACTCTCCTAGGCACCCTATCCTTCCCAGGTGTGTTGTGTGAGTGTGGTGTATCTTCCCAGGTGTGTTGTGTGAGTGTGGTGTATTGGGTGGTGGAAGGTGAATTACACAAGAGATGGGAGCCTCATACTTGGCACGGCTGATTGCCTATGATGATCTGGCCATCTCTCATACGAGAGGTTTAAGGGCCACACAAGATCCTGAGGGACTGTATACCCTGGACTGGGTGCCAAGCCGGAGGCATGTGTGTGTACAGAGAGCCTGGGTGTCTTTCCTTTTGTGCCTAGTTCTCCCCTCACACCTTGAGCGTGAGTCCCTATTTGGTTAAATCTTAATTTAGTAAGAACCTCTCTGTGAGGAAAATAACCAATTTGGGACAGATACGAGGCCTATACCAATTCATCCTTTATATGAGGTCTACTTAATTACTGACCTCCGCTCTTTCCGCAGACACTGTAAGACCTAGCTGTTCCGCCAGGCCTTTCCCGAGGAAGGTGGGGTGGGTGGGTTGGGTTAGGGCGAGGAGCGGTGGGTTTTAATTTATTGTTTTAATTGTTGTTTGTTGTATATTTTAGTGTTTTGAAATGTTGTGAGATATATATATAATATAAAAAATGCAGGGACTCGGTTCCCATGGTGTCTAGCAGCACTTGTTTGGGAATCTGTTTGGGAGATACGCCCAGATCTTAAGCCAGTAATGGATTGGATGAAATCTAGCTGTTGTTCAGATGTTCATAGAACCGGTTTCCAATCTAACCATAGGGGCCGGGGTACCTTGGTGCACTGCAAGAAGTTTCCTCAAAAAGGCAGTTTGAGCCTTTTCAATGATTTCAACTGCTTTCTCATCAGCTCCCCAAATTTCCTCCCCCTAGCAGAATAGATTCTAATTTCATTTCCCTGGCTAGCAGTGCTTCTGTCCAATGTCTCCTTTTAAACCTGTTATAAAAGGCTAGGATTCCACATGCTGCCTGGGCTGCTTTAATAGCAACCTTATTAGCATGTTCTTCCCATCTTAGGGAGGTGGAAAAGGTCAAACCTAAATAACAAAAATGATTTGCTGCCTCCACAACCTGTTTGTTCAAATTCCACTTATTACTTTTCTTAGAGCCAAATACCATTCTCTCGGTTTCGGCAATATTTATCTCAGGTTTATTATAGTGACAGTAAATGCTAAAATCCTCCAATAGTCTTTGCAGACCAATTTTAGTGTGGGATATCAGGACTGCGTCGTCCTCATACAGTAGACAAGAAATCCCACTTCACGCTAGCTTAGGAGGGTGACAATCTCTTTTTTAAAGACCACTCTGAAGGTCATTTTAAAATAGATTGAATAGTACCAGGTCCAGCATACAGCCCTGCCACACACCTTTGAGAGTAGGAAAAGGACTAGAAATCTCTCCATTAGTACCGTAACGTACTTGAGTCGTAGCATCTTTATAATATACTTTAATCAAAAAATATTAGAGCAGGATCCATGCCTAAGTCAGTCAATTTTTTGCATAGCAAGAACATATTAACTGTATCGAAGGCAGCCTTCAAATCTACAAAAACAGCATAGAGCTGCATTTTCTTGGTCAAGTATTTATTATGTAATACAGAGTAAAACACTAATCTATACACAAGCGTCCTGGCCTAAATCCATCCTGTTCCTCACCAAGTACATCCTTGTCAAACCCCAGCTGCATACATGGTGCAACAAAAGCTGACCATATAGTTTGACTGGTATGCTAATTAGACAAATAGGCCAGTAACAGTCTGGATTGGCCTGGTCTCCTTTTTTATATGCAGGAATGATAACATTCTGCTTCCAATCTTCTGGGAATATATTATGGTACATTAATCAGATCTCTAAGGGTTGGAATTAAAAAATCACGAAACTCACTGAATAAATCAGGACCTGCTGCCTTACCAAGTTTAATAGCAGCTATAATAACTTTCAGGTGAGCATCAGTATTTAAAAATTTCTCAACAATATGTTTTCTCAACTGACGGGACCAAGAATTTAGGGGAGAGAGCTCAGCCTCCTCAAAGAGATCATCATGGTATTTAAGGGGAAAATAGGACACCCAGGTGTCTGAATCAATATAGGCATCCGAAGGTATAGTCCTAGCTTTTGTATGTCCAGAAATAATATGCCCAAAATCTCTGGAGTTCCAAGTTTTTCCCAAGTTCTATCTTGAAATTATTTTTTCCTTAAGGCTAATTTCTTCTTATAAGCCTGTTTCACCTTGACAGTGTGAGCCTGATCAACATCCTCCTCCTTCCCTTTCCACTGCTTCAAATATCCGATAAGTTCTTTTTTAGAATACTTTCTGTGTCGAACCACTTTCTATGCCAGGTTATTCTATCTGATCATCCCCCTTATTGAGTCAGAACCCTTTGTAGTTCTCCAACCAGAGTGTCATACAACACCAGCCCATCTTTAGACTCTGATATGTTGTACCTCGTTTATCTCTCTAGACCTATGTGAACAGATATCAGTCACCTCTGTTCTAACCTTGTCACTCCAATCCACAGAGTGCCCCCTGTAGTTAAGATTGTCAGGTTTCACCACCACCTTTTCTGAATCTGAAGAAAGTGACCCCCTGTCATGCTGTCTGCTCCATCTCTGCACAATAAGTGCCCTCCATCCAGTATCTACAAAGTGCTTTTGAAAATTAAATAAGTCTTGAAGTAATGATTCTTTGCAGGTAACAAAACTTTACCATATAAAAGAATCAAGGGATTTATCCAAGTCTATACAGACGTTCAGTCAGTAGGAAAGTGCAAAATAATGATTTCCTGAATTTCTTCTTTGTCCTTTGTTCCCATAACCTAGTAAAGATGTGTAGTATTTTAGGTTAGAAATATAAGATGGTTCAACTGGTGTGAGGAGAGGAGCTTAACTGGTGGAGAAGGGATCCAGATTGGGTTCTGTGTGCTTTATCACAATCTGAAAAGTAATTTCTGGTGTAATATAGTCAACAACATAGGATTTGTGGTGTTTTTTTATGTGCCCCCCCCCCCCCTTGATTCAGTTCCCAGTGTACTAAGCAACAGAAATGCTTAATTAGACTATAAGAATTTTCACCTACCGCCATACCCATCCCCCTGCTGTTTGCTGCTGCTGGGGGAGTGAGGCTGCCAGGCTGGAAGCCCCTCCAGGGGTTTGCCTGTCCACCTCCACCCCACCCCAAATAATTAGATGTTCTTCTCTCATGGGATTTCCAAATTGCAATCAATGTTCAATTATTCTGCCGCTAAAGAGCCTTCTGACATCCTTGGGCTATTACCAATCTAATATTTACATAATGTTCCACTTCCCTCCAGAGGCGTTCTTTTGCAAGCAATCTCTTAAGATTTGCCTAATATCTTAAATTCCAGGGGATTACCAGCACATCCCTACTGAGGTGAAGACATATATTTTTACTGATCTTAAACCACTCCATGCTCCTTAGTAACCCCTGAGCATCAACTATCATGTAGATGAACCTCCACAATATTATTCATGATCCAGAGGAACCAGGATTAACAATGTCTATATAGTTTCATGAAGTATTGTACAATGTAAAGAATCCAATTAACAATGTCTGTATAGTTTCATAAAGTATTATACAATGTAAAGAGCCCATGATGATCTAGGCTTCAAAATTGTATAAGTAGTATGCTATGATCACCTGATGACCAGGTGCGCATCCCACTATGTATGTTTGTTAGACCATCTTTCCATCACTGCAGATTGATCTGTTTGTTTGCTAGGCTATAGGTCAGAGACTCCCCAAATGTAGCTTGGGACTCCAGTTGGGGTTGCAACATATACAGATGGGGTTATGATGCTAATTCATGATATTTATACTTTGCATCTCTTTGGGTGTTTTTAAATTAGACACAATCATGCATGGCCACCCATCAACCACACACCTGAACATTTGCGTGAAGGTGGTGTGGGTGAATGCACACTCCCGTGATCCATGCAACTCCCACTCATGGCCACTCACAGGGCACCGGAGGAAAAGCCAGAGTGCCCCATGCAGGGGAAGACAGAACAGTGGGTGGGGACAGGCCCGTTTGAACTGAAGCACCCACTCACACCCATGGACAGATGTGCAGCTTCGCTGCTTCCCTCTTCAGGCCCCAACCCTGGTGGGAGCTCTTAAACCAATAATGGCTGCCCATATGAGTTACTTCAGGGCCATTCCATGGTGACGGGAGTGCGTGGAAGCTGCCTGTGTGGCTGCGGTGTCCACCCAGGAAACCACCCATTAGAATCCCTTCCTACTCACTCTGTGAGTGGGTGCTCCACAGCTCTACCACTCAGCAGACACATACACACAGTCTTGCTCATTTAAAAGCAGCCTTTGTTGCTGCTGTGGGTCATGAGATTACAATTAAAAGAAAAAATGAGGTAAAAAAAGGCAAAAGGTTTGGGAGTTATTACTGTAAGCTCTTTGTCACAAGGACAGTAGTTTATTATTTCACTGTACAGCACCTGGCACAATGGGGAACAACATGGGTGCAGGTTTTAGATATTACAAATTACAATAATAATACAGAATAATACAGGGGCCTGAGGCCAGGTGGACCTCCATCGGGAGCAGCTCCGGACTTAGGAATTTTGCACCCCATGGCCCTTCTCAGGCTGCTGCCCCCCTGTCAAGCCCTGCCCCCAATCCCAGGTCCCCTTCCCCTCCCCAGTGCCCCAGGTCCCCCTCCCCAGCCCAAGCCTCCCAGGTCCCTTTCCCATTCCCAGTGCCCCCTCCCCACCGCAACAAATCAGCCCACCCCACCCAAGGCAGCCCCCCTCCCCACTCAGGCAGGCTGGTCTGGCCCCCCAACCCAAGTCACCCCCTCCCTTCCCCAGACAAGCTCCCCCCAGCCCAAGTCTCCCAGGTCCCCCTCCCGAGACAAGCAGACCTCCCCACCCAGGCAGGCTGGCTGACCTGGGTTCCCCAACCCAAGTCATCTCCTCCCTCCCCAGCCTCCAAGACCCCACCCCCAGGCAGCAGGTCCTAGCTCCTTCTCCCCCCCAGCGCCCCCCAGCCACACACCTGCTCTGCTGCACTTCCCGTGAGAGCCTCCATGTGGGCCGCTGTGGTCCCGGGCCACCTTGACACCTCGCCTCTCGGTTGCTTCCTTTCTCGTGGTGTGAGTGACCTGAGCACAGCAGCCCCGGACCAGAAGAGGAGAAGGGGTAGCGGGCAGGGCCAGGGAGGGTAGGAGGGGCGGGGCCAGGGAGGGCTGGAAGGGGCCTCCCAGGCTTTGGCTGCGAGCCCCATCAGGGCCAAACAAACAAATAAAAAAGGAGCAGGACTGGGACATGGCCAGGATTGCCACCCGCCCCCGAAAACGCAGTCCAAGACCTGGGCCTAGGGGGCCTGCCCCTAAGTCCGACCCATCCGGGCTTGGTTGGAAGGGAGTTCCACAGTCTAGGTGTGACCACTGAGAACTCCCTTCCCATGGTTGCCACCTGAGAAACTCGGGGGACTTAGTTGGACACCCCCGGCCAACCACATGGGTCACTCTAGGACTCGCAGGTAGGCAGGGCCCAGGCCGTGTAGAGCTTTATAGGTAAAGTCAACAGCTTGAATTGGGCCCGGATGACTATAGGCAGCCAGCACAGAAAACAGAGAACTGGTATAATGTGCTTGCAATGACCCATCCCTGTAAGGAGACAGGCCGCCGCATTCTGCACCAGCTGCAGTATCCAAACTGTCACCAAGGGTACATGTAGAGCATGTTGCAATAGTCCAGTCTTGAAGTGATGAAAGCATGGATGATGGTGGCCAGGTCGGAGTCCGACACATACGATCGAAGCCGACGCACCAGATGCAATTGGTGAAAAGCGCTCCTTACCACAGCCACCACCTGGACATCCTGGTGGAGCTGCAAGTTGAGGAGCACCCCCAGGCAACAGACCTGAGGCACCAAAGGAGGGTGAACCCCATCAATGTCGGGGGCTACCACTCCCTCATCCCCACCCACAAGCATCACCTCTGTCTTGTCAGGATTCAGCTTCAGACAGCTTGCATGCATCCAGTTCCCCACAGCCGCCAAACACGGTAAGCACCAAGACTGCCGGGCCTGGGTCAGCTGAAAATAAAAGGTAAAGTTGGGTGTCATCAGCATACTGATGACAATGTACACCAAAGCATCTCACAATCTCATCCAAAGGCTGCATGTACACGTTGAACAGGAGAGGGGACAGAATAGAACCTTGTGGGACTTCACACATGAGGAGGAGGTGACAAGCACTCGCCAAGCACCACCCGCTGAGTTCTCCCGACCAGGAAAGAGCGGAACCATTCAAGAACAATTCCACCCACCCCAGCTTGGTCCTCCAAGTGAGTCACCAACATCTTGTGGTCAATGGAATCAAATGCAGCTGACAGATCTAACAGGATCAAAAGGAATGATCTGCCCTGATCTAACTCCCGGCAGAGGTCATCAACCAAGGGCACAAGTGCAGTCTCAGTGCCAAAACCTGGACAAAAGCCGGACTGCGAGAGAAAACTGACACAATCCAGATAGCCCTGAAGTTGCTGAGCCACCACCTGTTCAATAACCTTCTCTAAAAATGGAAGTTAGAGACTGTCCAATAGCTGACAAGGTAGTCAATGTCAAGCAATGTTTTTTTGAGCAGAAGCTGCACCATCACCTCCTTTAGGCAGCCCAGCACTCTGCCCTCCCTGAGGGAGGCACTGACCACCCCTGCCAGCAGCAGCCCCAGCGTCTTCCAGCTGGCCTTGACCAGCCAGGATGGGCATAAGTCTAGTTCACAACAGGTGACTCTAACTGCTCCAAGGATATCTGCTGCATCCGTGGACCACATCCACTGAAATTGATCCCATAAAACAGGACAAGGTGAGGCTTCCATTACCTCTGGTTCTCCTATTGCAACAAGTGTAGCATCAAAGTCATGGCAATTTTATCCACGAAAAAGTCGACAAGCATGTCGCAGTGCACACTGGAAGATTCCAGTTCCAGGCGGAGGGAGGCTGGACTGAACAGCCCCTGCACCACCCGGAAAAGCTCAGCTGGACACAACTTTGTGGATGCCTTCTTTGCTGCCCTCACAGCCACAGCATAGGTTCTTAAACTAACTCTATGCTGCAACCAGTCAGCTTCACTGCAAATACAGCGCCACCATCGATCTGACCGCCGCCGCCCTTCACGCAGATCCTCCGTAAACCAGGGAGACCTGCATTGTCGGCATTGCAGGAGCAGATGCCTGGGAGCCATTCAGTTAATGGCCTCAGTCAACAAGGTGTTCCAAAAAGCTACAAGGTCATTGAGTGAGCGTTCATCGAAATTTGAGGATAACTCCCCAAGAGTATGCTGGAACCTTTCTGGTTCCATAAGTCTACAGGGATGAACCAACCAAACTGGTTTTGCACCTCACCAGGGGCAGACATGCTCCAGGAGACCGTCTTGAAGGAGGTAATGGTCCATGACAAGGGCACAGCTGATACCTCCCCAACCAACAGATCCCCTGCCTCAAGGCCAGTGCAAAGTATCTGGTCTAAGGTATGCCCTCCATCATGTGCTGGGCCAACAGCCCTCTGTGACAGCCCCATGGTTCTCATGGCAGCCATGAACTCACACTTCGCTCCCCAGGGCCAACATCAGCGTGGATGATGAAGTCCCCCAGGACTACTGCCCTCCGGGACTGCAAGACCACCTCCAACACCAGTTCCGCTAGAGCATGCAGGGATGCTGCCATACAGGTAGGTGCATGGTATACTAGCATTAGCCCTAATCTGTCACTGGTCAAATCAATCACAAGATGGAGGCCCTTAATACCAGACACAATTTGCACTGGATGCCTCCTCACAGACCATGTGTCCTTAAAAATAATGGCTACCCCACCCCTCTGGCCGAGGCTAATGCTGTATGGAGTACCGGGCTGGAACAAGGTCAACCAAGATTGGCCCTGACTCAGTTTCCATCCAGGTCTCCATAATACACATGAGGTCAGCCGCCTAGTCCAGAATTAGTTCCCTGACTGTTGTTGATTTATTTGCTACCAACCTCACGTTGAGCAGCATCAGTCCCAGGCCACGGGCCCCTCTGAGTTTTGACCACCTTGCCGCCTGCCTGGGGGTCAATGAGAGGGACAGGCACCAAGCACCTGTCTCTTCGCACAAATCTAACCAGCCTCCCAGAAGGACCATAATTTCCCTGGTCTGTCACGACCCCAGTGGCTGCAGGGCACCACCCCCTAGGGATGGGCGAACGCGGTTCGGAAGTTCGGAGTTCGGCCCAAACTCGGCCTGTTCGGATGACCGAATCCGAACACGAACTGGCCGAACCGAACTCTATTCCTAACATCGAAATGACCGAACAGCTCGGTTAGTTCGTATCGCGTTCGGGTGAGTACGGGTGGCAAAAAAAGGTTCACTGGAAGGTCGAACGTGACAGGGAGGGGTAGTACTAGTCAGAGGAACAGACTTCCAGGCACCAGGGGTGGAGAGGCTTGCAAGAAATGAAACTATCTCTGCCTCCCCCCTTCCCAACACCTTCTGAGCTAGTCACTGTTCCTGAACAGCAGGCGTTGAGTAGGATTATTAGATTGCTTTAAGTTTCATTTCAGTTTTGTACTGAAATGAAACTTAAACCTTAAACTGAAACCTTGTGTTGTTTGTGATTCCCCTCCCATTCTATCTGTCTGTCTATCTATCTATCTATCTATCTATCTATCTATCTATCTATCTAGGTTAGGGACAGTAGACAGTTGTAGGCGTTAGCTTAGTGATAGAGATAGCGTTAGTGATTTAGTTTTAGTGTTTGTTTGTAGGAGTAGGCCTGTGTACTTATTAGATAATCCATTTAGTTCATATCATTGAGAATAGTTATAGCAGTTAGATTTAGTGTAGATATATATATATAATATTAGATTAAAAAATTAAATTAACCCCCCCCCAAAAAAACAAATAATTAAAAAAAAACATATAAAAGTTTAATAAAACCAAATAAAAAACAAAAAACCCCATAAAAAACAACAAAAACACCCATAACAAAACATTTCCTGTATGGCCGAACCCGAACCCGGTGAATTAACCGAACTGCCGAACCAAACGGCCGAACCCGACTGCGATCTGTTCGCCCATCCCTACTACCCCCCTGCCAGTGGCTGTCCCACCTGGCTGGCAAGGGAGATCCCCGCCACCCCCATGCCCCTCACAAAGGGGCAGATAACCCTCCCATAGGCATCAAAAATCCCCCCTCCATCCCTAACCCAGTTCCTCCCTCCCTCCCTTTCACCGTGGGAGTGAAACATTTCCTGAAGCCCTCCAAAAACAGCAATCCACCCCAGTTCCCTCATCCCCTCCTCTCATCAGGGAATGAGTCCCAGTCCAACTCCACATAAAAACTTGACAGCCCTTAATAGTCCCGCCCAATCCAACCCTTGCCAGAGGTGCAGTTCTATCGCTCCAATCCCCCACCCTCTCATTAAAATGGTCAGGCCCTCCCCAACCCCGCCAAGGGGCCTTTGGTCATGGCCCGTAGGTGCGCGGCCTTTGGCGTTGCCAGGGGGCAAGCCGCTTTAATTTCCCCCAGCTCCCAGAAGTCTGATTGGGAAGCCCTGGCCCCACCCCCTCTCCTCCTGCGAGGGAGGAGGGGGGCAGCTGTCACCTGGGGCCTGAGGCCCAGGGCTGCCAGGGTTGGGGCCTGAAGAGGGAAGCAGCGAAGCTGCACATCTGTCCATGGGTGTGAGTGGGTGCTTCAGTTCAAACGGGCCTGTCCCCACCCACTGTTCTGTCTTCCCCTGAATGGGGCACTCCGGCTTTTCCTCCGGTGCCCTGTGAATGGCCATGAGTGGGTGGTGCATGGGTCATGGGAGTGTGCATCCACCCACACCACCTTCACACGTGTGTTCGGGTGTATGGTTGATGGGTGGACATGCATGGTTGTGTCTATTTTAAAAACACCCAAAGAGATGCAAAGTATAAATATCATGAATTAGTATCATAACCCCATCTGTATATGTTGCAACCCCAACTGGAGTCCCAAGCTACATTTGGGGAGTCTCTGACCTGTAGCCTAGCAAACAAACAGATCAATCTGCAGTGATGGAAAGATGGTCTAACAAACATACATAGTGGGATGTGCACCTGGTCACCAGGTGATCATAGCATACTATTGATACAATTTTGAAGCCTAGATCATCATGGGCTCTTTACATTGTATAATACTTTATGAAACTATATAGACATTGTTAATTGGATTCTTTACATTGTACAATACTTCATGAAACTATATAGACATTGTTAATCCTGGTTCCTCTGGATCATTAATAATATTATGGAGGTTCATTTACATGATAGTTGACGCTCAGGGGTTACTAAGGAGCATGGAGTGGTTTAAGATCAGTAAAAATATGTCTTCACCTCAGTAGGGATGTGCTGGTAATCCCCTGGAATTTAAGATATTAGGCAAATCTTAAGAGATTGCTTGCAAAAGAACGCCTCTAGAGGGAAGTGGAACATTATGTAAATATTAGATTGGTAATAGCCCAGGATGTCAGAAGGCTCTTTAGCGGCAGAATAATTGAACATTGATTGCAATTTGGAAATCCCATGAGAGAAGAACATCTAATTAGGCACCTCTAATAGTTTCTTAATTATTATGATGCTACACCAGCACGCTAGTTTGTCCGTCAAGGAATATCGTTGGGGATAAGTGAAATAATGCATAAGTGTCAGAGCGGTAATAACCCAGGATACTAGAGGCTTTCTTGATGAAATTATCCAGCATTGATGGTAATTTAGAAGCCTTATGACAGGGGAATGCTAGATTAGGCACTTGCTGATAGGCTTTTTACAATCACGTGGACCCAGAGTGGTTCGTATTTAACTAAAGAGCAGATATAAACCCTCACAGCTCCGTTTTTAGTCCAGTAAGGAATTAGATAAGGATATGGTAACACACTGTGGAATTTAAGTGGGGGGATAGCTTTGCTCACTATATGTGGTTATGTATTTCAGTCTGAATCTATGTGTTAAACAAATATTACAACAGGGGAACCAAACCTGTGAGGACACTGGGATACTGTTGCAGCATTGACACACTAGTATTGTCATCTCCACAACACATTTGAGGAGGTAAATGGGTGATCCAGAGGTGCCACTTTCATGTATTAAGTGGTAACATTGTGTGTTTTGTGCTTTGTGTGTTTTGTACACAAGCATACACTGGACATTGTTTCTGAAGGATGTCATAAAAATGTGGTTTTTTAGGGGGGGCGGTTTCTCTTCTCCCTAGCTTTCAACAGCAACATATCAAGCCACTGAGGAAGGGGGGTGGTTCCCCCGAAATGCGTTTGGTGGAAGTGTGGATACATTGAGAGTGCATGTCAGCGACAGCACATTTTGGACTACAATTGATCTCATATAGTCATTTGGATTGTATTTTATTTTATTATTGTATATACAGTTGATATATTTGTATTTATTATTTTATTATTCAGTCCTAACAAGGGAGGTTCATACATGCATATATTTGAGGTTGTTTTGTTGTAAAATTTGCCTTGATAAATATTTTTTTACATGAAGACTTTATTTAGAAATATTTGTGGTGGTGGAGCTCCATCATCTACAGCTTTTTGCTCCTTTTCTGTGCAGTCTGTAGGGATCATATCCCTTGGGGTGAGAGCATTGCCTTTTTCACCTTTTCGGTAGATCATAGCTCTCCACCTGTCCAGTTGCAGTATACTGTGAGAGGTGAGCCTTCAAGGATGACAAGTTACTGGCCTTGCTGGGTGAATTTTGAACAGGAGATTTTAAGGAGCAGGATGAGAAGTGGAGTAGAACATGTTAGAAAATTTGAGATTGGGAGAGTCTGACATCATTAGTGGAGGGAAGGCAGGAAATAACCTTGTGATATAATCGGTCAGACTAAACTGTGGATGAATATGAGGGCAAGATATTTATGGTCAATTAATTGGAAGAAGTGGTCAGTGGAAGGATTTAGGTTATTTATTAATTATATGGCACAAGCAATGTTCCTAGCATTGAACAGTCATTATTAGAGACATATGTATAGGGAGAGAGGTGGGGTATTTTCAGAAGACACACTACCACGCTTAGACCCAATCCGGGGTAATGGCTGCCCCCCCCCGCCCCAAGGTAGGCCGATATCCAGAACAGACATGACAGTGTGCCTTACCACACTTTGCCCTGAACCATGGTAATACTTAGCACTGGCTCTTCCCCACAATTTTCAAAGATCCCAACTGGTGGTAACTGCTACCACGGTTCAGGGCAAAGCGTGGTGAACATCTGGTGGCCACAGAACAGAAGTGACAGTGGTTGTGACCCCAGGATGGGGTTAAGTGTGGTAAAGTGTAGCTAAGCGTGGTAGCGTCACTTCTGAAAATACCCAGGGATACCAGCTGTCCTGGTGGACATCCTAACCCTTGCAACAGCTCCCCCAGTGGCAGCTAGGAGAAAAACAGCAGGAATCTACAACTTGTTATTGCTACTCATGCTTTGGTACAAGGAGCAATGCTCCACTTCCCTTTTCTTCAGCTCTCCTTCGCTTCTCTTAAAAAGCCTGTAGGCATTAGGGGCAGAGAGTGCTCTGCACATCTCCTGTCTGGCACACCAATTTCTACTGTGTCTTGCTGCCTCTGGACATTGCCCCCACCCTTGCCGGTCTCTGAGCCACTGATCTGTATATGCACTAGCAGCCAGGCAACTTTGTCTGGCTTCCCCACTCCTCTCCCTTGTGTCTGCAGCCACAGCTTTCAGCAGGCAGCCTGCCTCACACCACCACAGCTCAGCCTGAGCGCTCCTAGCTCCTGCCCACCACCACTGAGCGTCTGGGCTGGGGTCTGGGGGAGGTGGGAATGGGTAGGGGTACAACATACAGCCTGGGGGCAAGTGACTTCAGGCAACTGATATTCTCGAGGTCCCACTATTTTCTCTAATTCCAGGGGCCCTGCAGTCACCCCTGTTTTTGCCAGAGCAGGGTGTAGGGCCCCCTCCCAACGAAGCCCAAAACACTAACACCTGTACGGCCCCATGGAGGGTACCCCCAAAGGGTGGGGGGACAGTGGATGGGGTAGGAACCCCTCTTTTCTCTGAGCCCTGCAAATTCTAATGCCGGCCCTGCCTCCATAACTTAGCAATGGGCCTGACTATTTATTTATTTATTTTATACATTTCTACCCCACCCCTCCTGCAATGCAGCTCGGGGCGGCTTCCATCATCCAGACAATAAAATACAATAAAAACAATCTAAAACCATCAAAAATACTTAAAATATTAAATATTAAATATAAATATAACTATAACCAGGGCTAGACCAAAAACCACAACACAAATGGGTAGGGGACTAAAAACCTCCCTCCCCACCCTCCCTCCCAAAGGCCTGGGCAAACAGCCAGGTCTTACAGTTTCGCCGAAATGTTAAAAGGCTTGGGGCCAGGCGAGCTTCCTCCGGAAGGGAGTTCCACAGACCGAGAATGCCCTCTCCATCGTGGCCCCCCGTTTAACACGGGGGACCTCCAGGAGGGCACCCCCGGCAGACCGCAGGAGCCGCTCTGGGGCGCGAAGGGCGAGGCGGTCCCTAAGGTACGAGGGGCCGAGACCATATAGGGCTTTATAGATCATCACCAGGACCTTGAACTTGGCCCGGCACACTATCGGCAGCCAGTGCAGAGCTCGGAGCACCGGTGTAATGTGCTCCCGGCGACCCGTCCCCGTAAGAAGACGAGCCGCCGCATTCTGCACCAGCTGCAGCCTCCGAGCCAAGAACAAGGGAAGCCCCACGTAGAGCG
>QEPC01011258.1:3923226-3959460 GCA_003113815.1 Sphenodon punctatus | reverse complement strand
TTACTGGTGTACTTTTGTATTCTGTGTTCTTATTGTTATCTGCCTCAAGCTGCTGGGAGCAAAAGAGGCAGGATACAAATATTTTAATACATAAATAACAACTAAATTTCCTTTGATGGGTCACTATCCAGCCTGTCCCTCAGGCACATAGCCTGTCTTTTGTTTTGACTCTTCCCTTTCCTTCAGACCACAGATCCAATCTGTCATGGCCTCTCCCTGCACAACACTGCTAAGCTTTGTCCCTTCTTCCTTACTATTTCCATTTCCAAAACTCTAGTCCATGGTCTAGTCATATCTCATCTTGACTATTACAATCTCCTCCTTACTGACCTTCCCTGCTCTCATCATGCTTACTTCATTTCTGTTCGAAACTCTGCTGCGAGGATCATCCACGCTGCCCATCGCTTATTCCCTCATTTCATCCCTCTACTGCTTCCCTCTGCCTGAATGCATTTAGCACAAGCTCTTTGTCCTTACTATAGTCCTATATGGAAGCTCTGCTCCTCCACTGCTACCAGCCTTGGCTGCTCATGATTCCCTGTCTCCCTACTCCTCAAAACATGTCCACCTTTTCCCCCTTGCTGTCTCCTACGCCTGGAACTGCCTCCATGAACACATTCATTCTGATCCTTCCCTCTCAGCCTTCAAATCCCTCCTGAAAACCTTCCTCTTCTGTCAGGCTTTCCTTAGCTCCTCATTCCTTTAGTCTTTCTTGCTTTTCTTAGCATTCCCCTTCTCCTCTGTAACTAAAGCTAAGCATGTGCACCTGCAACTTCATGGAATAATAATAAAATAAAATAAAATAATAATAATAAATGGTTATTAGTCAAGTTGGTTGGGGATGAAACCTCTGACAATTAGGAACGGGGAATTAATAGCATGGAACAGATCACTCCATTATGAACTGCTGTGCACTTCCTTGAAGTGGCCAAAGGTGGCCAGGCCACTCTTGGAGAGGATGCTGGGTTCGATAGACTGTTTGTCTGACCCAGTATGGAACTTCTTATGTGAGATATGCACACTGTATTTCCTCCACAAGTGGAAAATGATGGAGTTACCTAGTGGTGATTATGGTGAAAGACCATAATTCACATCACTAATTTCTGTTCAGTGAACGCATATGCTAGAGCAAATTATGGATTTCAACTGGCATCTTCAGAGACATTTAATAGGTCTCAAAATCTCAGGGTCAGTCTGTAATATGAAGCACATTGCTTTTCATATGCCATAGGAAAGGATAAGTAATAAATGAGCATATCCTCAGGGCTAGATGCTGTATAAACATACATGAAAAGACAGTCCCTGCCCTAAAGACTTTGCAGTGGTGCTTAGCAGCAAAGGCACTTTTATTCTAAAACAAGAACTTGGGTGCTTCCAGACGAGCTACTTCCCCAGCTGCAATGCCACTCAGGAGCCATGGATCCAAACACCTGGCTGAAGGTGGAGTGGGGTAATGTGCACTCCCCTGAGCCACGGAGCACTGCCAGGAAATCCAGAGTGCTCCATGCACGGCCTGCCAAATGTATGGTGGCCAAGGTAGCCATGCTGCGAGCTGCCTGCTTGAAGTGCTCACTTCATCTGCGGGGGTGCTCCGCAGCAGGGTCACTGAGTGGCCACGGAGTCCCCTGCGTCCCCCCCCTCCCCATCACTGTTTACCTCCCGTTGCACCCAGGTACTCCTTTGTCAGGCTGTTTTCCCAGTCCCACTACAGACACACCTGCCAGACAAGAGCATGGGGGAAGAAGGATATAGGACTAATAGGTGCAGGCAGTGTAGCTGCACTGGGGCCTGCATCCCCGTGTAGTTACACCCCCTGTTGTTCAGTGGGTGGGGCAGGGCATTGCATTTTCTGCACCACTACTTACTACCTAGCTATGCCCCTCAGGGTGCATAACTGGGTTGGAAGGTGGGTACCTTGCTTTCCCCCCAAAATGGCATCGCTATCCTGCGTACCTTGCTAGTCTAGTTAATTCACCCCCACAGAAGCTTGTGATTTTAGTGCAGCATAGTTAGGCCTGACACGTCCCAGTCCTCAAACGCTTCTCACCTCCTAGTCTCATTGGCTTCAGCGGGCCCACAGGCACGTTGGAGTTTCCAGGGCGCTTGGCTCGGGAGTATTGCCAGGTTGGGCCGGGGGAGAAAGGGGGAAGGGGCTAGAGAGAAGTGAGAAAGCGGGGAGGCGGAGGCGGCTGTTGTGAGGCGAGGCGCCGAGGGGCGGGACTGTGTCCTGGCTCTGAGGGCACAGCCGCCCCGGCCCGCCAGGCGTGTGAAGTTCTCTCGCGGACGCTGACGGGGAGGGGGGCTCGGCTCCCGGCTTTTTCTGTCAGGTAGTTTTCGTCGTAGTTTCCCGTTGTCCGGCCCGCCCGTCCGCTTCTTCCCCCCCTCTAGCTTGCTGCAAGGGCCCAGAGAAAGTGGTCTCTGCTCCTCCTTGGACGCTCTGCTGCTCCCCGGCCCCTGCCAGAGGCTGCAATCCACCTCCGTTCTGGGAGCTGGAGCCCGGGTTACTGCAGCGGAATCCTGCCCCTGGCTGCTGCTCAGAGTCTGCCATGCAGGGAGCCCGAGAGGAGCGAGAAGGTGCAAGGTAAGGTGCCTACCCGCACTGGGGGGACCGGTCTCCGCAGAGTTGCAGGGCAGGGGCCCGGGGCAGAGCTTGACTTGGGTCCGGAGCTCGGGCGGGGATGGAGCTGCCTGTCAAGCCGAAGGGACAGAAGGATCTTGTGCTTGGGGAAGTTTCCCGGTCTGGTTCCGGCGGTCGTTGTAAAACAACAGCTTTGCGAACGAGAAGGGAAGCTGTGAAGAGCTGGCCACAGAGATTGCATGCTGATGTCCTCGGAAAGCCCCCTTGAGGGAGCTCGGCCACATGACACAGAGAGAGAACTGTAACTGAAAGGATTCGCACACCAGCAGCTCATCCAGAGCTGCTGCTGCGGAGAGTGAGATTTCCCTAGTCAGTGCACTGGCAGAACTACCCCCGGGCAGCTGTAGCTGACGCGGCTGTGCACACTCGGGGGGGGTACAGCTGACTTCATGGTCTTGAGCAGGGTTTTGTGTGACTTCAGTAGAGTCACTGATTTATCCTCTTAGGTTTCCTGCGGTGGAAAAAGAGAGAGACTCTTGCTTAAGGCTTGTAAAGACTGTCAATGGGAAAGTCAGGATTACATTTAGGGGCCCCACTATTCACACATGAGTGATGAGTCTCTTGTCAGGGTAACTTCCCTGATTTATTTATCCTATAGGGCTAAAGAAGCTTGAAAATGCTTAGGCTGAGACTTTCAAAATAATATTTTGCAAATGCTTGGGCATACAGATTTCTTTGAAAATACCATAAATTTAGCACAGCATAAGCTTCTTAATCAGAAATACTGGAGAGATGTAAATGTCTTCTAACAAGTGACTGTACCAGTTAAAGGAGAAATGACCTTAGCCACAATTATATTGCATTTGTAACTTATGAAAAAACACAAGGGGTGTTCCCACCCTTTTAAATGAAAAGAAAAATAATAAAATCACATCACATTATGAATGCATCATTTGAAATACAAGTCAGTTGAGTGCTATTTCCATGAGTTGGGTGGTTTAGGATTGAATTTTGTTTTCCATCATCCTTAGAAGGGGCAATGAAGGAACTTGTGGGCTCAGGGACAATAAAGTGCTTGCAGCAGTACTATAGTAAGGTGATGCATAAAACGTTTACAGGATTGAGGCCTTGCACTGGTGTAAGTGGGAGGAGAATCAGGCTCACAGAGTTCCTGTTGGGTTTTTTAAACCTTTTTTTGGCGAATCTTTTGTGCTGGGAATGTATAAGAACAGACTGCAAATAACTACAGGGTTTGAAATCAAACAGCAGATTATCCTTTGGCTTCAAAGACAATTGATGTCAAAAACCTATTAAAGACAGCAGAGCAGATTAAATAGTTAATGTCTGTAAACAATCTGAAGTTGAAAACCATTTATATACGGTTAGTGCAAAATGTCAGTTTAATCCTAATACTATGCCAGTGGCATTCTATGGCATGTGGATACATCAAACATATGTGAAGGGTCATCAGTATAATTTAATGTGGGAGTCTTGTTTACTCCAAGAAATGTTGTGTTTTGATGTGATATTTCTTATTTATGTATCTATAAATTATTTTAAAATTGTGATATGTAACATTTTTTCTCATTTATAGTTAGAAAATGTTAGATGGCTCTTCACACAGTGACTGCAAAAGTCAACTACTTGATACATGTAGAGACATGGATCCACCCACACACAAGTTGTCAGAACAAGACTTAAATGAGCATAAGTCCTACAACCTAGTAATCATTGGAAAAACTGTACTGACTGGCAGTAGGTGTGGCAGGCAGGTGCCCACTGAAATGATACTCTGGGAGGGAAATATATGTGAAGCAATGCACTTAATGTATAGGTTGGTAGGGAGAGACCAACGTATATGGAAATGTATAGAAAACTCTTTAAACTTCTCTTGCTCATGTTAAGACCTAACTCCTGGGATGTCAATGGTATCATGACATCTGTATTACTTATTTGCTTTAGCTGATGAACCCAAGTCTCTTTTTTTTAAAAGTAGAAATCCCCATTTAACTTTCAAGGGGAGTTTTTGATGAAATTCCAAGGCTACAAGTATCATATGTACTGCAGTAGTGTGGCTGCAGACTCCACCTCTATTTTTGTAAGTTTGCAGATCGTTCTTCCTAGGATTACTTCTGTGTTATAAGTTGGTCTGGCAGCATCCCCGGTTGGAGGTCTCAGATTGTGAAGGTCTGTTTTGTCATAAGGTTTTTCACTCTTTTTACTTTCAAGGATTGGAAGTCCTTGCCATTTTGGTCCTGATCTTGCCAACACTCTCAGGCATAGGTTTGCTAAGGCAAGAAGTCCAATTGATTTTTAGACAACTTTGATTTCATTGGGACAGCTCACAATAGTAAATCAAAGCAGTTTAGTTTTCAAGTGGCTAACGTTAGCCTGCCACATCTTAGTATTTCAGATTGTAACCCCCCAAAACTTGAAAATCAGGAATCAAGTCCACCACAAAATGGAATTTTACAAATAAAAAGTTGAATATGCCTTTTTTTTTTTTTTTTTTTTTTTGAGCAATTCCAATTCATATTAGTACACTTTTTCTGTAACCATATGGACTACAAACTTTAAAAAGTAAGCTAAGACTCTCATATAATCAAATGATTATAAGTGGACAATTTCCAATATCAGTTTCAAATATCACAGCATTTGTGATAGAATTCGGAGATTTGACAACACTGACACTTTTGCTTTTAATTTTTTATATTTATGAGCTACTCAGAATTCCTAGGCCACACTACTGTATCTTAAAACCCTGGCGAGGTTTAGCTGCAAGAAACAGATGCAGATTCTCTAGCTTTTTGCTATCCAGTCTCTAAATACTGTAAACCAGTTAAAAGTGTGGAAAATATTGTGTGGAAATATGTTTAAAACATATTCATGACATTAAATAGGTTCTTTCTGAGACTCTTATGAACAGACTTTTTTTCTTCTGTTTTTTAATAAGAATCTTCTTAAGCAGTATGTAGTGCAGCCTATACCCCAAGTCAGAGTGTAGGAACCACTTTTCCTTCTTAATTTCCTTATTGTACTACAGGTATACCTTGAAAGTATACTGCAGGCTTTGAAATCAGTGTGCATTGTTTTGCATGCAGTATATACCTGTATGTGTACATTGTCTGGGTATAAACAGTGTGAAGGACATTTCTTAACTATACATTTCATGGCTGTTAGGCACTCAGTCCATGTATTCAATCAAAGAAGCATGTAATTATATGAATTCCACATGTGTGAACATCTGTCCTGCTAGTACAAACGCTATTATAAATACATTTAGAATCCTTTGAAATCTTCTGTCTATATATTACAGAATGCTTACAGTCAGTTAGATCTTGCATTCCTTCCCAACAGTACTTCAGTATGAATTGCTATCTTTGTGTGTGTGCTTGCAATATGTAAAGATCATTCACAGAGGTAGCCTGCTATTGTGTTTGATTTTTGTCTCTTTTTAAAAAAAAAGAATCAAAAGAAAACATCTAGGTCCTCATAGAACTGGAAGGTACTTCCAGAGTAATCTAGTCCAACCTCCTGCTGTGATGCAGGAAGTCTAAAGGTACAAAATCCTTGGCTGTCCAGCCTCTATTTTTGAAAACCTCCCATAGAGAGCCTACGATCTCCCTAGGCAACTTGTTCCATTGTCCAGCAGCTCTTAGGAAGCTTTTCATCAGGAAAATATCAGATTTAACCAAAATCTACTCTGTAATTTGAGCCCATTATTTCTAGTCTTGCCCTCTGTGGCAATGGACAACAGTTCCTTGCCATCCCCTTTGTGGCAGGCCTGTGTATATCTGAAGATTGTTATCGTGTCTCCCCTTAATCTTCTCTACGTTACACACACCCAGTTACTTTAACCTTTCCTCAGAAGGTCTTGCTTTCCAGATCCTTTATGATCTTGCTTGCCCTCTTCTGAACCTGCTCCAATTTGCAATGTCCTTCTTAAACTGAGGTGCCCCAAACTGAAAGTAGTACTCTGAGTGACGTCTCGCCAATGCAGAACAGAGGGAAATTATTTTTCATGACCTGGAAATAATGCTTCTGTTATTGCAGCCTAAAATTGCATTATCCTTTTTTGTAGCCACATCACATTGCTGACTTGTGTTCAGTTTGTGATCAGCCACAATCACTAGATCTTTTGCACATGTGTTGCTGCCAAACCAGCTATCTCCCATCTTATACTTGTGCATTTAATTTTTCTTTTCTAAATGTACAACTTTACATTTATCTCTGTTGAACTTCATTTCAATTTCAGCCCAGATTTTGAACCTATCAAGATAATTTGAATTCTAATTCTGTTTTATACGGGGTTAGCTACCTCTCTCTGTATTGTGTCATCTGCAAACTTGATAAGTATTCCCTCCACCTTGCCATTCAAGTTATTAATAAAGATATTGATCAACATCGGACTCAGGACAGAGCTTCCAGGATCCTTCTCCATACCTCCTTCCAGTTTGATGATGAACCACTGATGATCACTCTTTGGGTAATTTCAGACGTTACGTGATCACAGTGGATTTGGTGTGGTGGCTGTGATCGCGCGAGCCCCGCTAGATGTTCACCACAGTGAATTCCTGGCGGGGTTCAAAGCTAACCACGATTCAGGAGGTGAGGCCGGCCTCACCTCCAGAATTGTGGCTAGCTGGACCACGATCAGGAATGGAGTGACGGTAATGTCTGTTACCTTGCCCCGGTCCTGACCGTGGCCCTGAGTGCGGTATGGGATCGGGCGCAGTGACCTGATTGGCTGCTGTGCCCACCCATCTCCCCAAGGGCGGGTGGCTGGTGGTGGTGGGGAGCGACCACACGTTGCACAGCCCCATCCCCTCCCCACGCAGCCCCTTCCCCTCCCCGATCCCCCTCAGAGATCAGGCCGGCACATCTACAGGATGGCCGATCTGATCACGGACTGGGATCCGAGACCCGTCATGTCTGAAATTACCCCTTGTGACTGAATATGGTTCTTCAACCAGCTGTGAGTCCACATTGGGTGTTTTCACACGAGAGGGGAGGCCCCCAGAGCTTGTGGTTGCTCTGTGACACGCCCCCCCCCCCCCTTGCAGCCACCAACCATGGGCTCCATACAGGACCACACCAAACAGGCAGGTGTTCCTCCCTGCCATGGTCCACTCATCCTTCCCCCTCCTCCACCATAGAGTTGTGGTCACCCCTTGGGCTGCTGGCTGCAACTCTATGGTGCTCATTGTGCGGCCATGCCACAACAGATGGGGGTATGGGGCGGCTGTGTGGGGGCCCATGGCTCCCCAACACGTCGGAGGTGGCCCTGGGGTAGTGCATTGCCCTAGATTTTCCCAGAGTTGCCTGCAGGGCTTCCTCCACATTTCTGGCAATGATTCTGTGTGGAGCAGCCCTGGGGCAAACATCTGGCAGCCTCACGACCCGCAAGCAGGTGAATTGGGGGCTAATAGGGATGAAAGTGGGGCAGTGCCTCATATAGTAACACCCTTTGTTGTAGTGGATTCCAGCCCACACTTTACGAGCTTGTCAACGAGGATTTCATGAGGAACTTTGTCAAACACTTTCCTGAAATCGGGATATATTGTATCCACAATGTTCCTCTCATCCACTAAACTAGTTACTCTAGCAAGGAAGATTAGTCTGGCATGATTTATTAATGACGTACATTCTAGTTACTAGTAATCACTGCATTGTCATCAAGTGGCTTACAAATTGACTGTTTTAAAGTCTGTTCTAGTATGTTCCCAGGTATTGAAGTCAGGTTAACTGGTCTATAATATCCCGGACCTTCCCTTCCTCCCCTTTTAAAGATGGGAACACGATGCCGTAGGCATATGGGGCTACTAAGAAATGTTTAAAATAAATAAACAAACAACGTTTGACTATCTCCAGTCTTTTGGTACTTCACCTGTTGTCCAAAAGTTCTCAAAGATAATCAACAGAGGTTCTGAGAATACTTCAACTAGGTATTTCAGTACTCAAGAGTGTATTTCATCCCGCCCTGAAGCCTTGAATTCATTCAAAGTAGTCAGGTATTCTCTGACCACTTCTTTATCGATCCTGACCTGCAACCTTTCACTTTCTGTGTTCCCACAACCTTTGTCAAGTTGGACACATTTTTTTGTGAAGACTGAGACCAAATAAGAATTGAACAGTTCTGCCTTTTCTTTGGGTGTCTTTAGACATAATGTCAATGGATGTCTGAATGTGCGTTCTGAGCTTCGTATGAACACTGGTTTGACCCTGTGTTCACCATGTGACACTGTGTAGACACACAGCCCATCTAGGAGTAAATCTGTGTTTTGCTCACCACCCGATCTCGGCACGCCTCGTTCCCCGTGTTGTACCTGCTAATGCGTAATGTGATATCATTAGACACAACGTTGGCCATGCATTCAGCCAAAACATGTAAATTGTCCTTGTGTGCATGTTCAACAGGTGGCCAAATGTCAGTGGGGATGGGGGGAAACTCCCTAAGGTGACCCTCGCTCACACACACGAACTCTGCCCACACTCTGCAGGTTGGAACCTGGGTAACAAGGCCCATCATGATACTATGTGGGCCCTATGATCTCACAGAGACTGGGCCCCTATCATCATAGGGCACAGAGCTATAGTGAGCTCCCAAACCACCCGTCACACTCTGTCTCCACTAGCACACATGGGTGTGTGTGTGTGGGGGGGGGGCTGGCAGGAAAGGTTACCGTGAGGTCCGTGCGGGTTATCAGGGCTGGGGCCCGGGGTTTGGGTGGAAGAGGAAGGGCACACACACACTGCACGGGGGAGGGAAAGGAAAGCCCAGGACAGGGAGGAGAGTCACCCACCTCGCACTCACGCAGTCACGCCCAGGGATGCAAGGGGGAACACATACTCAACAGTTGCATACAATAGCACATAAACAACAGGCAATAATAGGTCACACTTAGCTCACGCGCTCCGATTACCAGCACTGTGCCCGTTACATTGTTGGCCTCTTACACCCATGGCTCCACCCCCAGCCATGCCTGCAGGTGCACCGAGCGGCGGATTGGCCGCAGCCCTGACCTTGCGTTGGGTGGGGTCAGGGGTTGTGGTGCCGTGGGGTCATTGGGCAAGTGGCTTGCCCTGGCAACCTGGCGCTGCGGGGATGCGGAAGGAGTTCCTGCGTCTCCGTCTGAGGCTAGCAGCGGGGTTTCCGCCCCCGGCGCAGGGGCCGCACTACACTTCCGGGGCTGGGAAGCCTGGGGACCCCTGCGGCGGGGCATGTAGTGGCGGAGGTTGCTGACACCAAATTGGTGTTGGGATTATTATGGAGCTTACACACAACAGCCAAACACGTGCTTAGGGGTTTTGACACCCAATCTTTGTTATGTTTAAAGATGCCCTTTGTCTCCTACCGACATTTCACTGTCTTCCTTGAGCAGTGGACCCACCGCTCCCTTATTCTTCCTCTTACTTCTAATATATTTTAAATATGGGCCCCACCTTCTTTTGTTGTTTTTTAGCATCCCTTGCTAGCCTTGGCTCATTTTGTGCTTTAGCCTTCCTGACACTGCCCTTACAAGCTTGGGCTACTCATCTGTATGTGCCCTTGGTAACTTGACATTCATTCCATTTCTTAAATGTTTTCCTTACTTTCTGTCGAAATTTGCACTCCTGTTTTCAGTTGATCAACTGTTTGGCAGGAAGCAAGAGTGCCCCAGCCACAGAGCAAGTTGGATCTGTGGGCTGGTGGTGGAGGGGAGAGCTCCTGTGCTCCACCAGTCAGCTGTTTGGTGGGGTGAAGAAGCATCTTGCCCATGAAGCTGGGGTAAGCAAACTGGGTTGAAGTGGTGTGGAGGGATGTTCTTGTCCTTTTAAATTGATATAATTTATTTATTAGATTTGTTACTCATGCTATTCCTGTAGGCTCATAGCACTTAACATATACAAATACATATAAAACAGGTAACAATATACAATCTAACCCCACCATTAAATCCAATCCACCCAAACCCTATCCCCACCTTCCAAGTGCCAGGCCAAATAAAAAGGTGTTGCATCGCCTCTGGAAGATTCTCAGGCCCAGACTTTGGGAAACCTCCAGGGGAAGGGAGTTACAAAGACGTGGAGCAGCTACTGAGAATGCCTCTCTGCATGTTTCTGCACTGTTCCTCCAGATTTTGTGCACTGCTAGTGCAGTATTTGTGGCATTCCTTGCTGATCTCAAGGATCACCTTGGAGCGTAAGGAAGGAGCTAATCTTTCAGATGTATGATGCCCAGGCTGTTCAGGGTTTATCGGTCAAAATCAGCACCTTGAATTGTACCTGGAAGGAAAGCTGTTACAAGCCAGTGCAAACTCTGAAGCACAGGTGTAATGTGCTACTGGTGACTCAATGCTGAGATGTTGGAAGTTTTGGCTGCTCATGCCCTTAATGTCTTGACTGCAGAAGGCCTACTCCAAATGGTTTTATTTTCTCTCTAATGTCCAGAATGGCTGAAATTCTTCTGGCTTCCATACCACTGAAGCTTGTGGAAACTCTAAATCAGTGGTTCCCAAGAAACTCCTTTTGGGGTGACCATTCATGGTTTTGGAGACTTTTTCTAAAAAGTTGGAAGGAAAATGATTGGATCTTTTGTGGTTCATTGCAGTGTCAGTGTAGGTGGTGGAGGGATTTTTATTGAATTTAATTCCAAAAGAGAAGGTGTAGAACATATCTAAACTAATTAACTGCAACCTTAGTTATTCTTAATTCTATACAGCATTTTAAGGCAGGATTACCTCTGAAATTGGAGCAGTTTACAATAAATAAGTATCAAATCACAATATAATATCACAGAACAATTAAAACAATCCTTCAAATAAAACAAGCATAAAATGTGCAGAAAAAACATCCCACCCACCTCATAACCTCCCCCTAACCATCCCCCCTCCCCCACACCAAATGCTTGGCGGAAGAGCCATGTTTTGCATTGATGCCAGAAAGTAAGGAGGTTTGAGCTGAGGCGGATGCCCACCAGGAGTGAGTGCCACAACACTGGAGTGGCTGCGGAGAACGCCTGCCTGTCAGTCGCCACCCGCTAATACTGCAGGGCTTCCAGGAGGGCGCCCCCCTGAGGCCCGCAGGAGCTGCCCAGGGGCCCAGGAAGTGAGGCAGTCCTTCAGGTAGCTAGAGTTCAGGCCATTTAGAACTTTATAGGTCAAAGCCAGCACCTTGAGTTGGGCCCGGAAGACTATAGGCAGCCAGTGCAGAGCTTGGAGCACTGGCATAATGTGCTTCCAGTGGCCCGTCCCAGTTAACAGACGGGCCACTGCATTCTCCACCTGCTGCAACCTCTCGACTGTCACCATGGGCAGCTCCACGTAGAATGCATTACAGTAATCTAGCCTCAAAGCGACAAACGCATGGATGATGGTAGCGAGGTTGGAAGCTGAAATGTATGGACAGAGCCGTTTCGCCAGATGTAATTGGTGAAAGGCGCTCCTGGCCACAGCCAACACCTGGAGATCCAGGCACAGCTACGAATCCAGGAGCACCTCCTAGACTCCATACCTGAGAGGTCAATACAGGGTGGATCCTGTCAATAACGGGCGACCCCCCCCCCCCCCAGATCACCAACCCCACCAACGAGCATCACCTCTGTCTTGTCAGGATTTAGCTCCAATCGGCTAGACATCATCCAGTCCCCCCTTTCTTTAATACAAACCTTACCCACCCACCCTACTTAATTCAACATTTTCCATCTAAAAAATTGTGTTTAATGACTAGAAAACAATGTGAGCCTATGGGTTGCATCTTAGAATTGCAATCTATTCTCTGTTAACAATTATTATGAATTGTTTATCTTCAGCAATAAAACAATACAATAATGTTATAAAAATTAATTTTATACATATATGGTTGTCAAAAGCTGCATAGCATTGCTGCAGTACCAATAATAAATCAAGAACTAATTATCTTGAAAAAAGAGATTACTTTCATATTGCTGCTGATCTTGCAAGCTGCTGAATTTGGGTGTAGTCCCAGGGTATGTCCTACTTACCTTGAGAACCTTGCAGTATTGAGACCTTAAAGTCTGACTATCCAGTGAAGAAAACTAAACTTGAAGGAACTGACAAAATATATTGAAGTATGTACCTTCCATAAGTCCCTGACCCAACATAGGAGGCCTGAGGTAATAGCAATAACCACTCTTGAAGAGAATTTTTTATTTACTTAATTTTATGGTGGAAAAATGACAAGAGGAGTCATGATTCAGATTGGAAAGAATTTCATTTTCCATGAAAGAATTCCATTTTCAAAGACAAGGGGTAATTTCAGACGTTACGGGTTCACAGCCAACCACCTGGAATCTCAGTGGATTCAGGGTGGTGACTGTGATCCTGTGAACGTCTATTTGCTCCCGGCCAGATTTTAACCACAGTGAACACCCGGCTGGGATCAAATTGACCACGGTTCTGGAGGTGAGGCCAGCCTCACCTCCAGAACCGTGGTTAGGTTGGCCACGATCCGGGACGGGGCTGGCAATGGCCACGATTAACGACTGTTTGCCAGCCCTGTCCCGGAATTAGGTCCCAATAAGGTCCCAACCACGGGACGGGATCGGGTGGCCATGGACGCGCAGGGACAGGCGTGAGTGGCTGCATGTCACGCCGCACAGCCCCGGCCCATCCAAGATTCCCCTCTGCGATCAGGCTGGCACGTCTGATGGACGGCCAGCCTGATCATGGACCGGGATCTGAGATGGATCCGAGATGGGTTCCTGCTCTGAGAGGTTTACAATCTAGGATGGACAAGGGAGGGGAGACACAGGAAGAGGAAAATATAGGGAAAGATAGGGATACATTCAAGAATTTCAGAAGTTGCAGGTACATGTGCTTAGCTTAATTACATGGGGAGGAGAGGGATCCTGGAGGATAAAACAAGATAGGGAGACTAGGGGTGTTAACACACAAGAAGGGAGGCCCCCGGAGATCACCTGCAGGCTCTGTGCAGGACCACAACTAATGGGTTAGTGATCTTCCCTGCTGCAGTCCGCCTGTGCTCTTCCTCCCACCCCCACCATAGAGTTGGAGTCACTCCTCAAATGCCCTAGGTTGCTGGCTGCGACTTCATGGTGCTGAACGTGGGTGGAGGTGGCAATGCACCCAAAAGACGGGGGCAGCCATGGGGCACTGTGTTGCCCCGCTTTCCCCAGACTCGTCCACGCAGCATCATCAGCCTTCCCTGGAATGACGCTGTGTGTAGTGGAGGTGAACTTCTGGCGACCACCTGACAGACGAGTGGATGAATCCAGGATTAATGGGGATGAAAATAGGGCAACATCTCATCTGTTTATGCCCTAGGTTTCTGTACAGGGAGAACATCTTTTAAATTATTTTTTAAAGTTTTTTTAAAAAAATATTTATTTACCTTTTTTATAGTTTTCTTTTGGGGGGAGTGTAACCTTCTGAATTAATACAATTTTAGGGTGGTGCTGAAAGTAAGAGATTAAGGGGGAACATATTATAGCAATGCTTGTGTGGGTCACTGTGATAATTTCTGGCCTATTGTGTATATTTGCAGTTACTTCCTTTTTTTTTTTTTAAATGTACCAATTAAATACAGCAACCTACAGGCAAACAGCAGACATCTGGTGTAGCTAATCACTACTTAATGTTGTTTTCTTTGAGAATTGCATTATTGTTCCAGGAGAATACACATTTTATATACCTTTTTAAAAAATGGAAGCAGAATAAGTATTTGAGAACTTGAAAAGTCCTGTCTACTTAACATTCTCCACAAAAGTCTCTATTTGTCTTCTGAGACAAATTTGCATGATGGAGACTCCTTTCGGTTTACCTTAGTACAGCTGTCTTTATTACCTCAACTGACTTGCTTTCATGTTTTGCTTTTTCAAGTGGTTAGAATTTAATTAATAACATATGAGATTAACTGTATGAGTCACTTGAATTGTTTGCTACATAGTACCAACTTTACAAGAAACAAAGCAGTGGCCTAATAATAAAATCGGTACTGTTTGTCCTTGAGATTAGCAAATATATTACTGTAACTTGAATTATGTAAAGAAAATAAGTGCAACTTTTAATACTTTTTCTTCTTTTCTGAGACTGACAAAAAGCTGAACAGTAACAGGCTAATGCAAATGAGCAGATCATGCTTTAAAATATTATTATATATTATTAAATAAAGTAGAACTGAACAAATTCTGGGAATCCTCTTCGCATACTATATATCAGTGGCACAACGTGGTCCACTTTTAACACTTCCATAAGGGGTTTAAAAAAATAAATAAATTGGGAAACATGCCAGTTAGAACATTCAATTGCTAGATAACTATGTATAGCCAGCTAAACAGGGAATATTTAAAGGAATGTCACTGGTAGGGATGAAACTGAAAAGGGCACTTTTATCCCACGTTCAGAAATACTAAAACCAGATTTCTGCAGATTAATTTATTTATTTATTTTAATAACTTCTACCCCGCCCCTTCTGCCCAAGGCAGCTTGGTGCGGTTTACAATAAAATTTTTAAAACAGTATAAATATAAAAAATAACACATGTAAAACAAACGCAACCATAATGGGGGATGTAAAAAATCAAATCAACCCCCTCTCCCAAAATCCCACCCTTCACCCATCTCCCTCACTGAAAGCCTGGTAGAACAGCCAAGTCTTACATTGACGATGGAAGGAGGGGAGGTCTGGGGCCACCCGGGCCTCCGCCAGAAGAGAGTTCCACAGCCAAGGGGCAGCCACTGAGAATGCCCTCTCCATAGTTGCCCCCCCTAACAACTCAGGGAACTTCAAGAAGGGCACTCCTGGCAGACCGCAGGGGCCGATCCTGAAGATGGGGGGGTGAGGCGGTCCCGCAGATAGGTGGGGCCCAAGCCATGTAGGGCTTTATAGGTCAGAACCAACACCTTGAATTGGGCCTGGAAGACTATAGGCAGCCAGTACTGAGCCCGGAGCACCGGTGTAATGTGCTCATAGCGGCCCACCCCCATGAGGAGACAGGCCTCTGCATTAGCTGCAGTCTTCAAACTATCACCATGGGTAGCCGCACGTCAAGTGCATTACAATAGGCCAATCTTGAAATAATGAATGCATGGATGATGGTGGCCAGGTCGCCATCTGAGACGTACATACCAGATGTAATTGGTGAAACGCGCTCCTCGCCACAGTCTCCACCTGCACATCTAAGCGGAGCTGAGAGTCGAGGAGCACGCCCAGACTGTGAACCTGGGGGACCAATGATGGGAGCCACTACCCCTACCGCCCTACCCACCATCATCGCCTCTGTCTTGTCGGGATTCAACCTCAGTCGACTCGCCCTCATCCAGTCCCCCACAGTTGCCAGACACCGGGTAAGCACTGAGACTGCTTGGTCTGGGTCCGGTGAAAAGGAGATGAAGAGTTGGGTGTCATCAGCATATTGATGACACCGCACCCCATACTGTCTCACGCCCCCATCGAGTGGCTGCATATACACGTTGAACAGGAGAGGAGACAGAATAGAACCTTGCGGGACTCCACACGTGAGGTTCCAGGGTGGAGAAGAACAATCCTTGAGCACCACTTGCTGAGTTCTTTCAGCCAGGAAAGAGCGGAACCATTCAAGAACAATCCTGCCCAGCTCAGTCCCGCAGGCACATCACCAACATTTAATGGTCAATGGTATCAAACGCAGTGGACATCTAAAAAAATCAGTAGGGTCAATTGACCCTGGTCTAATTCTCGGCAAAGATTATTGACCAAGGCCACAAGTGCAGTCATAGGGTGCTTTTAGACGATTCCGCTGACAAGCGGGATCGTTAAGTGCCGGCATATCCCCCCCGCCTTTCTCTCTACGCCGGGTCTGATGCTCAGAAGAGCATCAGACCCAGCGTAGAGACTCAGTGCGGATGCACGCCCTTCTGCGCATGCGCACTCGGCAAAATATCTGGGAAGTGTGCAGTGAAGCCGGCACAGCGGCGATCCGCGTCGGAGGGGGCAGGATCGCCTGCCCGGTCTGACGCTGGCTTAAATGTAAGTTTGTAATTTAAACGAGCGCAAAGAAACGCGACTGATCAAAGGATCAGCCGCGTTTCTTGTCTCGTTTAAAAGCGCCCTTAGTGCCATAACCCGGACGAAAACCAGACTGCGTGGGATCAAGAAAACTGACGCTGCCCAGATGTCCCTGCAGCTGCTGAGCCACAAGCCCTTTACGGCCTGGGCCCTGCTTAGCTGCGGGACTGCCTCACTCCCTATGTGCCCGTGCGACCCTTGAGATTGTCCGTGGGAGCCTTTTTGGAGGTTCCCCGGGCGAGGCGGGTGGCCACCGATGTTAGATCTTTTTCGGTGGCTGCCCCTGTGCTGTGGAATTCGCTCCTGGAGAAGGCTCGGTTGACTCCCACTCTCCTGCTGTTTCAGCGTGTATGTAAGACCTGGCTCTTCCGTCAGGCTTTTGGCGAGGGGTGGGGGTGGGGTTTTCCCCACATATTGTATTTTTAAATTGTTTAAAAATTTTTACATTGTTTTTATTGAATGTTGTTCGCCGCCCTGGGCTGCCTGAGGGCAGGAGGGGCGGGTTATACATTTTAAATAAATAAATAAATAAATAAAAAACCTGTTCAACAGGCGGATAACTGGCAAGGGAGTCAATGTTAAGTGATGGCTTTTTAAGCAGAGGCCAAACCTCTGCCTTCTTGAGGCAGCTCAGCACTTTGCCCTCCTGAAGGAAGGCATTGACAACCCCCGCCAGCAATGAGCCAGGACGGGCACAGGTCCAGTTCACAAAAGGTGGCCCTGACAGCCCGAAGAACCTCCTCCGCATCAGTGGGCGCCACTCACTAAAATGGATCCCACAAAATTGGACAAGCCAGGGCTTCCACAGCCTCTGGTTCTTCCATTGTCATAAAAGGGACATCGAAATCATGGTGGATGCGAGTGATCTTATCTGCAAAGTAATCAGCAAACATGTCACAATGGGCACTGGAAGATTCCAGTTCCAGGCGGAGTGAGACTGGACTAACCAGACCCTTCACCACCCGGAAAAGCTCAGCTGGACGAGACTTTGTGGACGCTACGAGTGCAGTAAAGAACTCCTTCGCTGGCCACACAGCCACAGCATTGGCTCATAAACTCGCTCTATGTTGCAACCAGTCGGCTTCAGTATGCGAACTATGCTATTGTCACTCTAACGGCCACCCTTCACGCTTCAGTTGCCGCAGACCCTCTGTAAACCAAGGAGGTCTGTGGCACCGATGCTTAGGGAGCAGATGCCTCGGAGCCATTCGGTTAATGGCCTCTGTCAGCAAGGTGTTCCAAAAAGCTACGAGGTCATCAAGTGAACGGTTGTCAAGATCAGAGGGTAACTCCCCAAGAGCATTCCGGATCCTCCCTGGTTCCATAAGTCTCTGAGGGAGAACCATCCAAATTGGTTCTGCACCTCTCCGGGGGCAGATGTGTGCCAGGAGACAGGCCCGCAGGAGAATGGATCATTACCTTGGTGCTTTATATAGTCATTTCAGATCTTAGGATGACATCAGCTAATATGAAAATAGGAATCTAATAACCATACACTTTACTTATCAAATATTTTTTGGTAAAATTTTATTATAGAGTACTATTCAGTATTGCATGTCTGATTCAAGAAATGTAAGGATTAGATGCATCTAAAATTTTCCAGCTTTGCAAAATAATTTCTTCACAAAATCTCACTGGGAATAAACCTCTGTCTGGTTCACACTGGGTGTAAACAGACGGATGGGCTGCCCTGGAATCTGAGTAGCTTGTCTATCTAAAGGAACACCACCAGATGTTGAAGCGGAGCAGGCACTGCCTGCTCTGCTGCAGCCCCACTTGCAGTACTGGAACATCTTGGAGCACTACCAGTAGAGCAGACTAGCTAAACCCAGGGCACTGGCCCGAGGCGGAGCTGCAGTCTGTCTATTCAGTGGACCCATGCTACACCTCCACTTCCAGCTGGCTGTTGCCCTAGGCAGCATCATAGAGTTCTGAGTGTCAGCCTAGAGCATCAGGTAATCCACTTGCAACTCTATGGTGTGTGTGTGTGTGTGTGTGGGGCGGTGCTGCACAGGCAGATTGCAGGTTGGAGAACCTTCTGGGTCTGTTTAAACCCAACCCAGATGGGGCTGGACATGGGTGTGCTCTACTGGAGCAGCTCCGGGGGTGGCCAGCCCCATGTCCATCTAAAGTACGCATTATCTCCTCTATCCTTGCACTGCCTCCTGAGGGTAGAGATCTTGTCTTTCTGCTGCCTGCAGGCTGCTGAAGCTGCACTTCTGTCAGAAGAGTGAAGGCAGCTTGCAAGGCTACAGGGTAAAAACCAGAAGGAAGACCCGGGCCTTAGAGAGAAGCAGAGGTTAGCCGGAACTTCATCTCATGGAAGCAGCCATCTTTTTTGCCCAGTATTGTGCTTGGGTATGGGTAGGAAAGGAGTAAACCAAAATTAAACAAAGGAAAAGAGCAAGCTTCAACTTAAGTACATCATTGATAAACCTGTTTTATCCAGTGTGTGTGTGTTTGGAAGGTCAATTACTGTTGAAGAATTTTGAAATGGCTGGTGAGGAATTTCTAGGGACTTGTGGGGACTTCCTCCACCACTTTATATGTTGAAAATGCCTTGCAGCAGAGGGCCAATGCTGGCTGGAGGTTAGATAGCTGGCAGGGTGGGCAGTTAGTCAAAATATCTTTCTTTTCTTTTTTTGCCAAAAGCTTTTATTATTTTGCCAGAAAGTTTTAGTTTCCATCCTAATTTATATTTTGGCAGGTGAGGGAAATTTTGAAGATGTTTTTGACTAGTTCTGAGCCATTCTGCAACTCCTTTGAAAATCATCTGACTGCCTTAAAATTAAAACTACTTTCTCTCCAAATAACTGTGTTTCAAATGTAAATGTACATGTTTTGGTGAGTGGTATGTGTGGTCATGCCATTCCTGCTTTCATTGAAGTTAGTGAGTGTGAGATTGGGCTGTTTAAAATTAATTCATCATTTGTGGAACTGTTTGAATACTCCATGCTTTAGAACAGATATGGCACTGGTATCAGTGATGCAAGCTTTCCTTCAGACTTGCAGTAGCTGTTTTGTGGGATGTCTTCTCTTCTACTTAACTCCTTTTCTAGCTTCTGATAGGAGAAAAGAGAAAGCTTGGCACTCATAAAATAGAAGACTTGGGCAACACAATATCTCAACTCTGTACATTCTGTGTATTAAGTACAGACACATGATAGTGGTTCTGACTCCAGTTTGAAAAAAATAAATCAGACTGCTTCCTATTGTATCTTAATTTGTACATTCTCAGATTGCAACAGCCATGTGTCACGGAAGAACATAGGGTCACACACGTGTAACATGGGAGTACATGTAGACTACAAGTCTGGTAAACATGTAATGCCAAAGGTTCCCCATGTATGTAAGGTTACAATTGAGAGCTGTAGAACTCAAATTAGGGCTCTGACATGTCACAAGGCTACAGGAAATACAAAGAGATACCAAAATTGTATTGAAAACTCTTGACAGACAGCCCTGTTGACATTGAGATGAGCCTTTGTGTTCGCCTGGGTTGGTACGTGACCGACCCCACGATTCCCCAAAGGGGAAAACTATTTAAAGTGGCCAATGAGTCACCTTGAGGCTCTTCCATCCTAAAGCCATCTTGAGAACTGATTTACATGTGAAAGCCTGCCTGCCAGCAGTTAGGCTGTAGAAACATGAATTGAGAAGAGGATTTTGCTCTCTAAAGCGAGAACCCAGCCATTTACGTTTAAGGGCTGAGAGAAACCAGAACTTCTGGACCTTGGTATGGTAAGATGCGTAATCTAGGAATGCGTTATATTTACCTTTGATTTCTAATAACCACTCTGTACCAACTATCTTGCTTATGTAATCAATAAACTTACTTATCTTTATGAAGAAGTGGTGTCTGTGCCTAACATTGGAACACAAGTGAGCAACAAGAGCCCTCAAGCTCTTGCGAACCCAGAGAGTAAAGAGTCTGTAAACGGGAAGGATCGGGCCCTTGTGTGACAAAGGAGTTTCATTGTGGCACACTTGAATTAGCCAGAGAGAGAAACTGATTCAAGAGAACTGTGCGCAAGGGAAACTGAGTCACTCAAACCCGGTAAAGTGGGGATGTGGACCCTCCAACCCGTGACACCATGTGCTTCCAAGACTGAACAATTTCTTTCCTCATCTGTCTTGACAGAAGGCTTGACTGCACAATTAATGATCAGATGGGATTTTATAGTCCTTGCTTTAGCCCACTGGCTTGTTACATAATATGGTTTGATCCTGATCCTTTTGGTATCTGGACCATTCTGCTGCAATTTTTGTGGTGACTAGTATGGAGTTGCTTTTTATAAGCTAGGTACTAGACTTAGATCCATACATAGGTTATCTTGCTATGATCATGATACATTATTCAAGTGTACATATTATTATTATTATTATTTATTAATAATAAATATTTAATAGTAGTAAGTAAAGTTTTTATTGTCAGCCAATAGGCTATTACAACATTTCCTAAAATTCACACAAATTTATACCATACACAGTCAACTCCTGGATTAATTTATTCCAGGCTAGACCAAAATAAAATAAAATAAAATAAGCTAAAACAAACAAAAACCCCTAACAAGCTCTCAAATAATTAGAAGGTTTTAACAATTTAACATATTCCTTAGGAGGAAGCCACCACATGTTGTTTCTGTTTCCAACAGTAAATGCGGCCGCACAAAGCAGCAGTCGCTCTAGAGATTGGTGTATCTTTCTCTTCTAGAAGCGATTTGAGTACAAGTTCAGTTTGCCATCCCTTGTACTGCCCATTCAGGAAAGATCCCAAATAGGTGCCCCTCCAAAGATCATAAGCCCTGCACTGTAGTAAAATATGGTCTCTCGTCTCCGGGGTTGCCTCACTACAATGCGGGCACACTCTCTGCTCTTTGGGGATGCCATGATACCTGCCCGATGAAAAGGCCGAGGGGAATGCATTGCATCTCATTAACAAGAAAGCCCTTCTGGGCGGGCCAGTTGGCCACCGAATTAGGTAATCAGTGGGTGAAAAGGGAAAAATCACACGCTGGTAACCCAGGACAATCGTCTGGGCAGCCAGTGCACTGCTTTCAGTCTGGAGGACTTGGTCAAAAATTCTCTGTTTTATTAAGAGTGCAGCACCCTTATAACCCAGTGGGATCAAAGAGTCTCTCGGGATACCCAATTTGTTGAACTCCAGTTCCATTGCCTGGCACCAACTGTTCTCAGTGTTCAGGAGAAAGAACAAGAGTGAATTTGAGACCGGTGGGAAAATTCTAATCTTTAACCAGAAATTGAACAGAGCTATAAGCGCAGTTGCTTTAATAGGCCTCAAAGCTACCTCCTCCCTCAGAACTACCTGGGGGACACAGGGCGGTAAGCCCAAAATGGCACGAATGAAGTAGTTTTGGACACCCTCCAATTTGGCCAGAACTTTTAAACCCCATACTGCAACTGCGTATAACAGGGAGGGGATCACCTTTGCGCTGAAGAGTTTCAGAGCCGGCCCCACCAATTTGCCTCCTTGTGCATAATAGAAGCTTATAATAGAGGCAGCGATTTTTTCGGGCCTGCTTCTTAGCAGCCTCAAAATGCACCGTCCAGGTTCCCGTAGCTGAATAGACTACACCAAGATATCTAAATGTCCTGACTTGTTCAATTTGGGCTCCATCCATCAGCCATCTATGGCTTTTAGAACTACGGCCTATCGCCAAGACCTTAGCTTTGGTGAAGTTGATTACTAGGTTTTCCTGTTTGCAATACATAACAAATATTTGCATACTTTGGCGGAGGCCAATTGAAGTCAGTGAGAGCAGAACAGTACCATCCGCATATAACAAAATTGGCATCTCCGTGGCCCTATTTTTGGGGCATGCAATTCTCCCTCCTTCATGAATGGAATTAAATCATTGATGTATAAATTAAACAATGTTGGGGCCAGGATACAACTCTGACGGACCCCTCTGTTAACAAGGATTTCACCCGGGTAAAGTTGGTTAGGGGTCGGGCAAACCTGGAGTGTATTCCCCTGGTGTAATTTGATGATCAAGTATAGCAAGCGGCCATCAATAGACGGCCTACTAAGCTTAAGCCATAGTCTCTCCCTGTCGATAGTATCAAAGGCCGCTTTGAGATCCACAAAGCAGCAAAAAGGTCCAGACTTGGTATGGGACAAGGCATAAGTTGTTATTATTTGGTGTAGGATGTAAACATGGTCCACTGCAGATTGTCCAGATCTAAAACCCGCCTGCTCAGGGGAAATAATACTATTTTCATCCAACCATGATTGCAATTTTGTCAATAGGTATCGGGCATACAATTTTCCAACCACCGAAAGGAGGCTGATAGGCCTGTAGTTCGCAGGATCCCTAGTATCGCCCTTCTTAAAAATAGGGACCACCAGGCTCTTATTAAATATTTAATATTTATATAGTGCCAGCATTGCACCTTGTGCTTAATTATAGAATTAAATGAATCATTTATAGATGGATCCCTGCCTCAGTGGGCTTACAGTCTAAGAGAGACAAGAGGGGGGAGGCAAAGGGGAGGGGAACAGAAGGCGAGACAGGAATACATCCACAAAGTTGCTGCATGGTACGTATAAATGCAACTTACACCTTCTAACTAGGAAAGGAGTTGTGTTGGTGAATTTTTAGTCTTGAGGGAAAAGAAACTCTCATCATTTTTAAACAAATAGTTGCTGTGTATCTCAAAAGCTATGCCACTACCTCTGCAGTTCAACTTCAGGGAGCTAAATTCAGGGCGAAGGAGCGGAAGCCCCCATCATTGATGGGGTGTGTCCCTCCTGAGTCCCCCAGGTCTGGAGCCTGTGAGTGCTTCTTGACGCACAGCTCCATCTGGCTGCCCAGGTGACGGCTATTGCAAGGAGCGCTTTTTGTAAATTACATCTGGTCTATCGTCCTTGGCCGTATATTTCTGGCCCCGACCTGGCCACCATCATCCATGTATTTATCACCTCAAAATTAGACTACTGCAACACGCTCTATGTGGGGTTATCCTTGATGGTGTCCCGGAGACTGCAGGTGGTGCAGAACACAGCAACCCATCTCCTGATGGGGATGGGCCGTCGGGAGCATATAACACCGGTACACCATTCTCTGCACTGGCTGTCTATAGTCTACCGGACCCAATTCAAGGTGTTGGTGTTGACCTTTAAGGCCCTATACGGTCTGGGCCCTGCTTATCTGAGGGACCACCTCAACCTCCGTGTCCTGGATCGGCCCCTGCGGTTATCTGGGGGTGCCCTCTTGGAGGTTCCCTGGGTCTTCCGGGTGGCGACCTCCAAGAGGGTATTCAGTGGCCTCTCCCTGACTGTGGAACTTCCTCCCACTGGAGATCCGTCTTTTCCTGGATGTCCCCTCTTTTCGTAAATCCTGTAAGACCTGGCTGTTCTGCCAGGTTTTTGGCGAGGGAGACGGGTACTGGGTGAGGGGCTATTTTGTGTTGTTGTATTTTTTTTGTGTTGTTGTGTTGGTGGGGTTTTTAGTCTGGCCCTGTGATTGTTTGTTTTAATGAATTTTAATTATTTTTATTTTATATTGTTTTATTATTCTATATTTCTACTTGTTGTACGCTGCCCCAAGCTGTTGTGTGGCAGAAGGGGGCGGGTTAGAAGTGTTGAAATAAATAAAATAAATAATGGCATGCTGTTTCTGTTATGTTTTGGTCACCAACTGTTTGGAGTGTTAGACAGAAAAAGTTCACAGTGTTCCAGTTATGCACTGAAAGGGTGATGCCATATGAATGTTTTTGTTCTAAGGGTGGAATCAAATGAGATGTTAGCCCACTGGAGTCCATGTTTGATCCATGCAGCCCTCACTCCATGTTTAGCTTATCCAGCGTAATAAACGGGCAGCCACCGGCATGTATGCCATGTGGTTGCAGACAGCCCCAACTGGACGCAAATGTGAGCGAGAGCCGAGAGAAGGGCAGGAAGCGGTTGCTCCTCCAATGCTCTAGGAAGTCTGCCAATGACTCTGTGGTGCTGATGGATCTGTGCGCTGCATGCAGCCTAGTTAATGGAACTCTGACGTGGGACACATTAGTCAGTATTTGCCTGCACCGTGTTCTTCACGTTTTCCAAGACCATGCCATGAGCGAGGGCTGCGAGTCTGGTGGAGGTGGCCCTATGTCTATGTCCATTGGGGGGACGGGGGTGGAATACCTAATAAATGGGCAGTTGGACACCCACCTGGTGTGGGCTAATTTCTCATTTGTTAACATTCAAAATTTTTGTATCATTTGGTTAATACCTTCTTTTGAAGTTCTGCCAACTGTTTTAGTCATATGAACGTACTCATTAACTATTTCATAACAACTGAAAACTGCGTATTCAGACTTTGCATAGTGCATTGTTTGCAGGACTTGCTTTTGAAGTTGCTTTGTTATTTAATTACCTAAACTTTAAATCAGCCCTTTCACAATAAACTCTTTGTTTAAGGCAACATGCTATTAAGAAGCTGCGAATGCTGTCAAAATTAACTCCTCCTGCATGTTCGCTTTGTATAGTCATGGATACCAGAGCCTTTGCAGAAAGCAGTAAGCACTATAATTGTTTTGTGTTCAGTGGAAAGCACAGCACATGTACATCTAGTAGAGGGCTAGTGACATCTCAGAGGAAAGAAATTCTGTCTGAGGGAAGGAGGCACATCAGCTTGGTGTCCCTCCTTTCTGTTTTTCACTTTGGGAGATGTAAATTGCTAATTTCTTTCATAAAAATGTAGTAATTACTATTCCTACAATGTCAAAATTAAGGTTTAATTATTATTATTTATTATTATTTTAAAACCTCTTGGTAGTCTTTTGCAGCTCCTTTTTCTGACAGATAGGCGAGATACTTGTAGTGGAAAGAAGATGGGTGTCATTTCCTCCCTCCGACGTTGCCCTCAGGGGGACCTGTGACCTTCGGGCTCTTCCCGTCACCATACTCTTCCCGCCCTCCCCCCCCGGGCTGCATGTTGCCACGCCGCTGGCTTCTAGACTGGCAGTGGTGCTGGAAACGCCTTCCCCGCCGCAGCTTGCTACAATGGCCGCGCTGGACGCGGTGGATGCGGGCGCAGGGCCATCTGGCGCTGTCAAAGTGGCCACGTCCCCTGTGTGATGCTCTGCACGCCTGCGGGTGCGCAGGGGGCTTCTGATATAAACACCGGCACCGAGGAATACTCGGTACTGGTGATTGCGGTGGAGAAACCGGCCCTGAGAGAGAGCTAAGTGCTTGTATTTTTGTGCTTGTATATATTACTTGGAATTGGACTAATTGTTGGACCCTTGCTTTTCCCCTGTGTGTGATTGACACTGTGAGAGTGAGTGTGGAAGCTGAGTGAAAGGAGAGGAACAGTAGCCCCCCCCCCCCGGTGGGTCCTGCTCCGTTCCCCTTTTTGAGTGCAAGCCCCCTTCCAGATCCCTCTGTCCCCTGGGTTCCCTTCCCCTGCTTCCCCCACAATACCACGCCTTCGTTCCCTTTCCCTTCGCTGGTGTGGGTAATACAAGCTGTATGTCTGGTGTGAGACCCAAGGCTTCCTACAAACACTCTGCGCCCTATGATGATAAGGACCTGGTCTCTTGGAGGCCTACCGGTCCAACCACTATCCTGACGGGCATTAATTCCTTGATAGTTCCTTTCAGAGCACAGAGCAAGGGTGTGTGCGTGGGTACTTGGGGTGTAAGGATATTGGAAGCACCATTCCCCCTTCCCTTCCTCCCTGAACCCGTCCCTTCCTGTGACAATGAGGAGCTGTGGAACATTTATTTTATCATACTTAATTAAATTTTGGCAAATGACTTGTGACTAAACAGAGGTCTTTAAAATCCATGTATCAATTTTCCACAATCACTGAACCCACTATTGGTCCATATACACCAAGTATTTACACATTCAATAACGGGAGCTGGAGGTAAAAGAAGGAAGTGCTTAATTTTCCTCTTGTCCCATTAGTGATTCTCATATTGTTTCTTCAAGTAGTAGTAAGATAGTGCCATGCACTGTTTGTCTGCAACTTATACTTCATTCTGGGGTTGTGTTTTCATCCATGTAACATCACCCATCAGAGAAGAACATAATAAATAGCATAGCCATGGCAATGTAATTACAGTGCCATGGCAATGTAATTACAGTACCATGTAATTACATGGTTGGTGAGGCTTTCTTCACCTAACTCCTGCTGATACCCTCCAGCCAGTACAATCTGTTACCTAAGGTCTGTGTACTCATATCCTCACCACATGGACCAACCAGCCATCATTCCTAATGTAACTAAGCCAAGCGTGTGCACCTGGGACCTCACATCCTTGTTAATGTTACATTCCTTGTCTCTCCCTCTGTTCCCCTTCCTTCGTCCCCCACCCCGCCCCCCGTCTCTCAGATTGTAAGCCCTAGGACAGGGACCGTGTCTATTCAATTACTTTGTAAAGCACCAGGTACATTGCTGTTGCTATATAAATGCTTGCTAATAATAATAATGTGCTTTAACTGGAGCAGGCAAGATTTAGTGTACAAAGAGAAGATGGAGAAAAAGCTACATCTTGGGGAAAAATTGGAAAGTTTGTTTACTGACACCCTGAATTTGGCATCTGGCTACAGATTATTATTAGTAGGCTGTTGAATTTCCTCCCACCTTTCAGGTTTCAGCATGCTCAGCATCCATGCATAGGACTTTACTTTTCAAGTTCAAACAAAAAATGGGCACTGGTATTAAGAGACAGAGCTGTGTGTTTCTTGCTTTTCTTGTTTCTTGTTTTTCTTGCTGGACTATTTTTGCAGTGCTCGTTTTTATTATTATTTTATTTATTTTTATGAATTTTTCCATACAAACCAACCAACAAATGTCAGTATTTTCCAAGGTTCTACATTGTTTACAATTCTTCAATAAACATTTCCCATAACCCTTCCCACCCTCCCCCCCACGTTTGACTGTATTCCTCTCATCCCTTCCACGATGGACGAAGATAATCCTTCTGCGTATAAACCACTTAATTCTTATAGGGTTAACAGCTGGGCAGGTCGTCGCTCCCCACCAATCTCTTGTAGAGTCTCAGTGAATGGTTTCCATTTAGCTCTGTAGGCATCTGTATCCCCCTTTAGTTCCGCTAGTACTTTCTCCAGTATCATGTTTCGCCAGAGCCTATCCTCCCAATCCTTCCATAGCGCGTTGGTTTCTCCCTTCCAATTCTTTGCAATTGCATAGAACCCCACTATCAAACATTCCCTTACAATTTTCCAGTTCTCTTCCGTATGTGTTATATAGTGGCCCAATATGGCCACCTCTGGTTTGAATGGTAAATTAACTCCAGACATTTTTCCTATAAATTTCCATATCTCCCTCCAAAATTCCACTACCCTGGAACAAGTCCAACAGTGATGCAGTAGGGTACCCTGATTGTCACAACCCCTCCAGCATTTACCTGATACATTTTTATCCCAATGCTTTATTCTGTCTGGGGTTAAGTAATATCGATAGAATATCTTTAAGATTGTGTCCTGGGAGTCTAGTGAGTTATATCTTTCAAAAATATATCGCCTGATTGACAACTTATCCTTCTCCTCAATTTTAATTTGTAAGTCTTTTTCCCATTTGCTCCATGTCTGGATGGGCTCCTTCCCATACAGCTTCTGCAGTGCAGCGTAAACCTTGCTAAGGCCTCTTTTTATTATCTCATGATCAAACAGTATTTTTTCTAGGTTTGTGGGCTTACGTTGAAATTCAAGCACTAAATTTTTACATGTGAAATAACTCTTTAGCTGCAAATGCTAGAAAGCACTCACCCTCTCCTTCATCTGTGTTTCTGAATAATTAATATTTCTAAATCCCACCGATGTGAATAGCTGTTCTGCTCTATTAAAGCCATGTAACAGTAGCTGTTTTCTGAGTGCTACTGCCATGTTGCTCTCCTGCAGCTCCAATCTGTCAATTTTGGAGTATGGGGAGGCATTCCCTCTAACTGACATATTTTTTTGGACTCTATTTCATGCTCTCAACGTCCCTCCTGAAAACGGGTGTGAGTTCCATCTTTTCTTCTCTATCCTACCCACATCATAGTCAGTGAAAGAATCTATCTTTAAGTTTTCCAGTTCTATACCCAGCCACCTAACATTCTTAGGTCTAAAGTACCATTTATTTATTGCTAGCAACTGAACTGCTGCATGATAGTTACGCATGTCTGGCATTCCTAGACCCCCTTTTTGTTTCGGTCTAGTCAGTGTGGATTGCGCTATTCTTGTAACCTGACTTCTCCATATCAAGCTCCTCTGAATCCTATCCAGTTGGACGAAGAAAGACTCCGGAAGATCAATGGGCAATGCTGACATTTTGTACAGAATCCTCAGTAGAGACATCATCTTAAATAAATTGCCTCTCCCCAGCCATGAGCAGGCCAGTCCCTTCCATGCCTGTGTGTCCTTTCTAACTTGCTCTAGTAGCTCTGGATAGTTGTCTTTATATAGATTCTGTGGGTGTTAGTCAAATTAATACCTAAGTACTTAAACCCTTTTTCTGTTATTGTAAATGGTACTTTCTGCTGTAATTGTTCCATGCGGTTACGTTCCCTAGCATAAATCATAGCTACTGATTTATCCAGATTTATTTTGTAGCCTGAGACCTCACCAAAGGCATCAATTAAATGTAATAATGGTGTCATAGATTCCTCTGGGTCTGTCCTGAATAACAGAGCGTCATCGGCATACAAAGCCACTTAATGTTCTTCTTCTCTAACTTTAACATCTTTGATTAAGTTATTTTGACGGAGGGCACATGCAAATACCTCTAATACTATATTAAACAGGAGAGGGGACAGCGGACATCCCTGTCTCGTTCCCCTTCCTAGCCTAAATGCTTCCGTCTCCTCTCCGTTAATCAGCAGTTTGGATTCCGGCCTAGCGTATATTGCCCTAAGTCCCCTCAAAAAGTCTCCATCCATCCCTATTCTTTCTAGTGTATTAAACAGGAATGGGACCTCAATTCTGTCAAAGGCCTTCTCTGCATCGGCCGATATGACCACCAGGGCCTCTACATCCCATTCCTCAATTTGCTGTGTAAGGTTTACTGCCCTCCTGATATTATCTGCCCCTTGTCGCCTTGGCACGTTATTAACAACATTTTCTGTTTGTCTAGGATCCGGTTCCTGAGATGTATAGAGCTCCTGATAGAATGAGACAAAGGCATTTTTGATTTCCCTCCCCTTGTTGGAAATTTCACCATTCCCTTTTTGCACAGTTGATATTACTGTTCTCCTATGTGAGTTCTTTGCTAGTCTTGACAAGACTTTGCCCGCTTTGTTGTTGTTTTTCAAAATAAAAACATTTGATTTTATTCAGTTGGTGCACTTTTCCGTTTCTACCATATTAATCTCATTTTTTAGTTTTCTTATTTGTTCCTGATGTTGCTGTGTTGGTTTCAGCCTGTTCACTGACTCCAAACTTTGTAACTTCCCATATAATTTTCCTAGCTCCTTCTTTTTTCCCCTGGCTTTCTCTATCTTCAATGCTATAAGGAGGCCCCGCCAAACTGCTTTTCCTGCCCCCCAAAGGGTCCCTGCGGTTCCCACGGACTCCTTATTTTCCTGAAAATATAGTTCTATCTTTTCAGCTATTTCCTTTCTGTCCTCCCCTAACTTAAGTAAGGACTTATCGTATTTCCAGAATATCCCCTGTTGCATCCTCTGTTCTTGTTTTAACAACAGGAAGGCAGTTATAGCATAATGATCGGAGAGAACCCCTGGAAGTATCTGATATTTCCTAGTAGCCTGCAATATTTCTTTGTCACCCAAGATGTAATCTATTCTGGTGTATATGTTGTGTCTAGCTGAATAAAACGTATATTCCTTTTTTGCAGGGGTCATTACCCTCCAGATGTCATTTAATTGATATTCCCTGCATTTCTGATGAATTTTGATCTGCCATGACTCCACTTTCTTCCCCCCCCCCGGAGTGATCTCTCCCCCAAAGTGAACATTTAAATCCCCCATTATAATTAACATCCCTTTTGCTTGTTTGTGAATGAGGGTCAAATGCAGCTGGATAAAACTTTTGGTTAGAACATTGGGGGCATATAGAGTCGCAACTGAAATTTGCATGCCCTGGATAACGCCACATAACATGAGAAACCTTCCCTCCTTATCCCTATACACCTGTTCTACCACAAACCCACACTGTTCCATGAAACCAATCATAACTCCCCTTTTCTTTTTCGTTGCACATGCGGTATAGATCTTTGGGAATTTTCTAGATTTAAATCTTTTTACATCTTGTTCAAACAGGTGTGTTTCCTGCAAACAGAACATGTCAATTATCTGTCCAAATAATAAATTGAGAACCCTTTTGCATTTTACTGGTGCGTTCAACGTCAGGCAATTAATCCCCCCCATAGTCCCTATTTTCCCCTTGTCGTCGTGCTTCACTCCCCTTATCAATTGAACCTGGTATTTCTCCAGACCAGCGCAGCTTACCGCCTAAATCCCAAACAACAACATCCCCCCCCACTTCCCCCCTTCTTTCCCCAACACCCCTAAGCCCCAACTTGAATCCCTTGCCCCTTTCAGGGGGAAGCGACTCTTTCGGAGGACTATGCTGCCAGATGTAGAAACACACATACAGATAAACAAATTTGTACTCCAGTGCTCCCCAGCTCTGCTCCCCCGACCCCACATTCCAGTTCTTAGATATGCCTGTCAGGGATTCCTCCCCGCAGGCCTTCATGATATTGTTTAGGCACACCAGTCTTACAAGTCACTCTCGTTGTTCATCTAGGCCTATTGGTTCCTGTCCTCACAGGCTTTATGTTTGAGTATGAAGCTTTCTAAATCCTCTGGCTTCAAACACTCTCCTTCTGCCATCCCATATAAGGGCCATCTTCTCTGGAAACAGGAGGCGTGGGTCCACCTTCATCTCCTTCAATGTCCCAAAGTATTTGCTCCAATCTCTCCTCTTCTCCATAGCCTCTGGGGCATAATCTGGAGTAATTCTGATTTGTTTTCCTCCACATTGCAGAATTTCTGCCTTTCTTGCTAACATAAAGATTTCCTCCTTTTCTGAGTACCTTAGAAAGTTAACAATGATCAGCCTTGGAAGCTCACCCTCCTTAGGTTTTGCCCTCAGGGCTCTGTGAGCTCTTTCCATCTCAATGGACCAGAGGTGCTGCACTTGGGGAAAGTTTTCTTTGAGGATTTGTATGATCAGGTCCTTTATACTCCCCTGTCCAGCCCCCTCTGGCACTCCAAAGAATCGGAGGTTGTTCCTCCTGGATCTGTTCTCCAGATCTTCAATTTTATTCCTGCAAGTGTTCAGAGCTTCTCTGCAGTTCTTTCCTTGCTCCGCTGACCCCACCATTTGTTCCCCCACTGCTAAAATTCTGTCCTCCACTGACCCAATCCTCGTTGCAAGTTCTTCTAACTTACTGTTCCCCTTGGCCACTAAGTTTTGTAATTTGCTCGTTTGATTAGCTAGCCTATCTCTAGCTTTCTGAACTGTTCCCAGCTCTTTTTTCACTTCTTCCTTACATTCACTTAACAGGGCAGTAATTTGTTTAAGTGGATCCTCACCTCTGTTCCCTCCTCCTTCTTCCGTTGTTGCGGGGGCCGCCATTTTCTCCACCATTTTTTCCCCAGCTTGATCAGGCTGCTCTGCGCTCACAGCTCTCGCAAACAGCTCCATTGTGTTTTTTGTAGGTAGGGATTTGCTCCCCTTGTTCCTGCTGCTCATACCCCTGATTCTTGGAGGGATCTCCTCAATAATCCTTGCGGTGTGCCTGTTTTAGTGTGGCGGTCGGGCGGAGCACCGCGGCACGCATGCAGCTGCTATTCGCGCATCCGCAGTCCCTTATTTTTGCAGCGCTCTTGAACTGAATTCATTTTAAAATTTTGTCACTGGATAATAATTTGTGGGGACAGTATTTATTGTGTGCCAGGATTTTAACCTTAAAGATAACCATTTTTTGTATTCTAAACAATATCATGACTTGGTGATTTTTATCTTGTCTATGGCTTATTTAAACATACAGCTCCAGTCTCCTGCTTTTTAGGAACTGTCCTCTGCATAACATAACTGGTTAGAATTCAGATGAAGAAATAAAATTCACGTTGTACAAATGACTCAATCACTGTCATATTAATCTTTTTTTAGTCTATTTAGCAGAGGTGGGACTTTTGGTTTTGGTTTTAACCAAAACAGGCCGAAAATGGCTATCCTGGGTTTTTCCCTGATGCTCCATGTGTGGGCATGAGTGGGCAGTACATAGGTAACAGGACCGCGCGCCCACCCATGCCACTTTCAGATGGGCGCTTGGGTGGGTGCATCCCACTTAAATTCCGCCATTTCAGAGGCAGTGGCAGAGTCAGAGGTTAGGAATGCCCTGTCTGATAACGTTTTGTGGGATGAATTTCAATTGGTGACATCTGCTGAGGCGGCTGATGCCCTGAGGTCTGTTCAGGCCACAACATGCAAATTAGATCCATGCCTGTCCTGGCTGGTTAAGGCCACCAGGGAGACATTAGAACTGGTGCTGGCCGGGGTAAATTAACACCTCCCTTTGGGAAGGGAGGGTGCCAGACTGCCTCAAGGAGGCTGTGGTCCAGCTTCTTCTTAAGAAACCATCTCTCGATGTGGATGCCCCTGCAAGCTACTGGCCTGTCTCTGTCCTGAAGGTTATTGAACAGGTGGTGGCCCAGCAGCTACCGGAACATCTGGATCTCACCGGTTTTCTTCATCTCACGCAGTCGGGCTTTTGTCCAGGTTATGGGATGGAGACAGTGTTGGTGGCATTGGTTGACAACCTCCTAGTAGAGCTGAATAGGGGTCGAATGACCCTACTAGTTCTACTGGATCTATCAGCAGCTTTTGATACTGTGAACCATGAGAAGTTGGTGACCCGCCTGTGGGACGTGGTCAGGGTGAATGGAATCGTCTTATGATGGTTCCGTTCTTACCTTACCGGTAGATCATAGCGGGTGGTTCTAGGGGACTGCACCTCATCCCTGGAAGCTCTCTCCTGTGGGGTCCCACAGGGTTCTATTCTGTCCTCTATTCTGTTTAACGTGTATATAAAGCCACTTGGGGAGGTCTTATGCAGCTGTAAAGTTAGTTGTCATCAATATGCAGATGACACCCAGCTGTAGTTATCCTTTTCATCTGACCCAGGCCCTGCTGTCTACATGCTATCCTGGTGTCTGGCCTCTGGGGGGGACTGGATGAGGTCGAAACAATTGAAGCTCAATCCCAATAAGACAGAGGTGATGCTGGTAGGTGGGGTCGGTGATCGGGGGGGGATACTCCTATTATTGGGGGTGTTTGCCTCCCATTGGTTCCATTTGTGTGGAGCCTGGGAGTGCTTCTGGATTCACAGCTGCGCTTCGATTTTCAGTTGTCGGCTGTGGCCAGGGGTGCTTCCTGCCAATTACATTTGGTGAAAAGGCTCTGCACATATGTCTCAGACTCTGAGCTTGCCACCATTATCCATGCATTTGTCACCTCAAGTCTAGACTATTGTAATGTGCTCTACATGGTGAAAAACCCTGTAAGCTGCAGCTGGTGCAAAATGCTGCAGCCCATCTCCTGATTGGGCTGAACTGTCAGAAGCTCATTATACCAGTCCTCTGAGAATTGCACTGGCTGCCTGTTGTCTTCTGGACCTGATTCACGGTGCTGGTTTTAAACTTTAAAGCCCTAAATGGTCTGGGCCCTGCTTACCTGAAGGATCAGCCCCTGGGTGGCCCCTGCAGTTGTCTGGGAGTGCCCTCCTAGAGGCCCTGCATTTCCAGCGGGTCTGAACAGACAAGGCGGGTGTACTCGGCAGCAGCACCGTCATTTTGGAATGCCCTCCTGCCAGAGATCCACCTCAGCCCAAATCTCCTTGCCTTCCGACAAAGCTGTAAGACTTGACTCTTCCATCTGGTGTTTGGTGGGGAGGGTGGGATGCCCATTGACTGGCAGGTATTTATTTGTTATTTATTTATTTAAAATGTATATCCCGCCCCTCCTGCCCTCAGGGCAGCCCGGGGTGGCAAACAACATTCAATAAAATGGCACCCACATAGAGATCCTGCGCCCAGCTGCTGGGAAGGCCTCGGAATATGTCAACCGACATGGGTACCACTCCCTGCAGCTGCAGGCAGTCGTGGACCACCGGGGTCGGTTCATAGACATTTACATGGGCTGCTCTGGTCGCAGCCACGATGCACAGATCATGACCATCTCTCCCTTCTATGCCCGGATGTACCGCGGAGGCTTTGCGGACATGGGGATGACCCGGATTGAGGGGGTGATGATGCCCCCCTGCATCCAGGGGGACCCAGCCTACCCACTTATCTGGTGGCTGATTAAGGCGTACCCGGTCGCCAGGAACCCTGCGGAGGCGCTCTTCAATACCCGCCTGCATGCAAGCCGGACTGTGGTCGAGAGGCCCTTCGAGGCCCTGAAGCAGCGCTGGTGGAGTCTCGCAGGCTGCCTGGACTACATGGTGGAGACCTCCTCCCTCATGATCGGAGCCTGCTGTGTGCTGCACAACGTGTGTGAGACTAAGGGGGCTGCCCTCGAGTACCCCAGCGCCCTCCTGGCCCCGTGCCTCTCTATGTGAACGCAGAGAACCTGTGGGAGTACCGATACGCAAAGCGCATCCATGCTGCCCTGGCCAGGTGGATCATCCGGGAGGCTGAGGCCACGCATTCCCTCCCCCCGCTCTGGGCCCCCCAGCAGCACCCTGGCTGCATCCCTACACACCTAGGCGCTCCTCACCCTGGGCCCACGAAAATACACACATAGGCAACTGTGGTGCCCGTGCATTTATTGTTTCACCCTTCTACAAGTGTTCCCGCAACCTTGCCTACTCCCCACCTCCCAGTGATACCCCCCCTCAGGCCACCCTCCCCCTTCCCCCCTGTCTCCGGGGCCTCCCTCGCGACCACCCGATGGGCACCGTGGAGCTCTGGGAGCTCCCCTCCCCCTGCTGTCTGTGTCCCCAACAGTGTCCTGAGAAGCCTCGGTGTCCTGAGGGTCTGGCAGTGGTGGGAGGGCAGGGGGCCCCCCCTGGCCGGCAGCTCCCTCCAGAGGCCTACAGGGACCTGTAGGCGGAAGCGCGGCCCCAGCGAGCGCGGCGGTGGCTGGGGCAGTGGCAGAAGTGGTGGGGGCGCTGAGGGGCCCGGCATCGAGACTGGGCCAGGCAGGTTGCCCGGCGGGGTGGCTGCCATCACGTAGGCACTCATAGTACCTGTGTGGAGGAACAGCGAGGTGCCTATGTCATGTGACCGGTCCATCTTGGATGAGTGCTCCTTGACCATTCGGTCGATGGCCTGTTCCAGCTGCCCGAACGTCTCCACCTGCCTGCTGTGCTCCCGGCGCTCCCACCTCCGTTCGAGGCACACCTCTGCCTGCAGCCTCTGGTCCCTGGCCTCCACCTGCTGCACGGCCCTTTCGGTGGCCACCTCCATGCAGTCGATGTCCTTGATCATCCACTCCCCCTGCTCTGTGGTGGAGCGGACTATGTCCTCCACCTGCTCCTCCCTGCGGCGCTGTACCTGTGCCCGATGCTCCCTCATCCATTGGGCCGGGGGACACGGGTCCGCCTTGCTGGTCCCTGGCGGGTCACCCTGTTGGGGTGTATGGTAGGGGATGGTTGGCCACCCCAGCCGTCTTCCCCACCTCTCCCGTGCCATAAATGGGGGCCCTGGTACCCCCCCCCC
>QEPC01011258.1:3890997-3908306 GCA_003113815.1 Sphenodon punctatus | reverse complement strand
TCTAATATTGGAACACAAGTGAGCTACAAGAGCCCCCAAGCTCTTGCGAACCCAGAGAGTAAAGAGTCTGTAAACGGGAAGGATCGGGCCCTTGTGTGACAAAGGAGTTTCATTGTGGCACACTTGAATTATAATAGAAGTCCCCACAAAGCAATCTGACTTTTCCTCATACAATTACCTTTCCAATACAGGTTCTCTGCAATCTGTTATCTTGAGAAAGTAGGGGCAGGGAGAAGTACCCAGTGGTCTGGTAAATCCCTCACCAGTGAGCTCATAAAGAAGGATGACAGTCCTGCCAAATTTGGGGTGTCTTCCACCCTACCTATGAATAGATCCCGTATTGAGTTCTCCCTGGTTCATTTCCTACGTTTACCCAGATCCTGGAAATGTGTTTGAGCAATATGTTTCCCCATCACTCCCAGTCACAAGATGTAATCAGGGCAACTCTCCATGCTGCTGTTGCTGATTCTGTAGAAGGTTCAGAATGAAGCACTGATGGTGACAGGACGAGAACAACCTTTTACTAGGCTCATCTACACAGTATTTCTAGGGCTGCTTGCCCACCTGCTGATTTTCATGTGGGATTCTATTTCACACAAAAGCAGCAACAATGTAAGATTCCTGTTGGGCTGCATGCCCATGTTGTTTTCTTTCCATTCCCCCCACCCGTGTAAAGTCATGTGACCTTAAGGGATCCGTTAGAGGATCCATGCACACATTGTAATTTTCATGTAAGTTAAATTCATGTTTAATTTGCCTGATGCACACATTCCAGTCTCCTGTTATATAGAACTCACCTCATGCACACATTCCAATCTCACAGAATACAGAACTCATATTAAGTGTCAGAGCTGGATTTCCCTGCACTGACATCCCAATTGGCCCCTCGGTTGGGCTGAACAATGTAGGTTTATATGAATTAAATTTACATACAGGATGACATATAATATGCTGAAAACGTTACAGAAATAACTAATGCATACTGATGCTGTGCACGCAAGGGACAGGCTGGATGGTGAAGGCATTTGATAAGGTCCCTCCTGAGGAATTCTTTAGGAAACCAAAGTCATGGGATAGGAGGCAGTGTCCTCTATCGTGGATCGGTAACTGGTTAAAGTTTGGGAAACAAAGAGTAGGACTAATTTCCCTGCCAAATGAGTAAATGTGTATGCATAAGTTACAAAATATCACATAAGATACAAAGTAACATGAAATTGTGTAACATGGGCACGCAGCCTAGTTTAGGGATCCGGCACTGCAGTACAACAGTGTTCTGGGTGAAGCTGCCATGGTGCCTGGAACACCAGCTGAGACAAAAAACAAACCCAGCATTTGTCTGAGAAATTTAGGACTGCTAATAAATTATGTAGATTGACCTTGTGTTACCGTGATGTTGTTGAGGCTTATTCCAGGGAGGAAATCTATGAGAAATGGACTACTTCATATTGATAATGGAACTTATTAGTTGCATGTCTGGTCCCTGGGTTAGACTGAAACAATGTAGGCTTATATGAATTGAATTTGCATACAAGATGATAGATAGTATGCTGAAGACTGTACAGAAATAATTAATGCACATTGTTTTGCTATTGCACAGATAATCAGCCAAGTGACCACAACATATTGGGTTAGTCCTGTAGCAACTTGACAATCTATAGCACAGAAATCCAGTTCTCCTTTCAAAGCTGATATTGTGATGTTGATATTGTGATAGATTGGGGACCTGTGATTATATTAAAGGGAAGTTATAGACAGGGACCCATGTTCAGTGCATTTTCTCCATTGGTGGCAATGGGGAAAATGCAGTGAACACAGGTCCCTGCATATAGATATCATCTCTTTTGCTGATATATTTCAGTAAACAGTGTATGCCTCAGAGTCTATAAATCATGCAGCTCTAATTTGAACAAATTTCCCAGTTATATAAATATGAATATAAAATACTATACTAGATTTATCATATCTGTATAAATACTATACTAGATTTATCATATAGGGTTTTAAAAATAACTCAGTCTATTTATACCTAAACAGAACACAGTGCTTCCTTTGCCACTTGTAATAACCATTTTGGTCAAATCCTGTAAGGTTCAGAATGCCTTGGAGAGGCGTATGTTTTGTTGGGATCAAGCTAATGTGGATTGTAGCTTTATTTCCAAATGTTCATTAGTGTTATGTGGCTGCTCTCACTTAGCTTGGTTGATGCTTATCTAGGTGTAATGGTACATGCTTTAGAAAAAAGTTACATAAGAAGGATCAAATGTGAAGTAATTGATTTGATTTTCCTTTTAAGCTTTTACAGTGAGAATTTTGCCCCACTTACAGTATAGCTGCACCTCAAGTAAAGACTATTAAAGCTTATGGGAGTGCTAATTAGGGACAATAATAACTTGACTGACCTTCCTTGGCACTAAAATGCCTATTACTGGAGGATGGTTGAATGAGCAATTCCAGTCATGAAGAACATGGTGTGATTTAACTCTTGTGTAGCCAATAGAATAATCCTTTTATGAGACTTGGTCTGTCTTCCCCCTCCCCCCCGCACCCCCATCCCCCAAAGTATCCTGTCCATGATAATTTCACTTTACTTAGTCTAGTGTTATGACCCTTGGAATGGTGGGTTTGTGTGCCTCCTCTTTTGGAATTTGTCATCTGGTCAAAAATATCAAGCCCTTTTTATTAAGGGTATCTAGTACAACACAGTAGGAGTGGGATGGAGAAGAGCAGGGAAGGGGCAAAGGGAACTGGAACCTGGCTGAACAGGGAAGCAAGCTGGAAGTCTTGAGGTAAGTGCAAAGGGCCTTTTGGGGGAACCCCTGGAATTCTGGACTTTGGGGGTCCAGTAGTGTCTGCCTAAATGAGCACATACAGGAGCTGCTAGCTGTTTTCCTTCGATTCCTCCTCAAATTTAAATTTGTAAATAAATGTATTCCTGTACTGCACCATAAGCCTCCAGTCTCCTTCTCTCCCCCCCCCCCTCCTAAAAAGGGGATACAAACCCAGAAAGTGCCACCCTGGAACATCCCACTGCAGTGAGGGAGCAGTCCTTCCCCTACTGCTCAGGGAAGGGGGTAAGATACAACACAACTCTGGAAAGAAATGATGACCTCTGTAAAACTTTAGTCAAAAGCACTGATTTCTAAATAGTGTCTAGAGCACTACTACTGCAATATGATATAATGAAGCATTTCCCTCCTCCCCTTCAGGTTTTTAATTGGCTTAACAAAAAACAAACACAGCCCATCATGACTGAGAAAAATATTTAATCTTCAGGCCCTTTACTGTGGTACAGATGTTGAGTTGCACACTCTTTTCAGCAATCAAAATCACCAACCCAACACACTCTGATCAGTTGGATGCTACTTATATTCTTTCAGAAACCAAAGAAATCTAATGAGATACGGATAGTTCTATCAAGGTTTAGCTATCTAAAAATGTCCTTTGTATTCAAACATCACCTCAACTTTGCGTTGGTGATTCAAGTCTATTTCTTATGAATATGGGTATTTTCAGACGTTACGAGATCACAGGGAACCACGGTGAATACCCACCTGTGGTCAATGTGTCTCGAACGTCTGTTTGGCGGCCGCCAGATGTTCACCACGGTCAATACCCACATGGGGTCAATTTAAACCACGCTTCCCGGGCTAGCGGGGGGAATGTCCCGGGAAGCGTGGTCAAAGAGATCCCCAGCGGGGACCAAAAAAAAGTAACGTCTGGCCGGGTGCCACGACCTGGGATCCCCGGCGGGATCCCGGGCCGTAGCGTATCCGGCCCGACGCGGCGGCCGCATTGGCCCCGCCGCCCGCCCGTCTCCCTGGAGGGCGGGCGGCGGGAGCGTGGAGGGGGCGGGGCCTTGCGGCCGCACGTTGCGCCGCGTGGCCCTGCCCCCTCCCAGATTCCCCGCCGGGATCCCCCCGGCACGTCTGTTACAGCGTGATGGGGTGACCCTGGCGGGGAATGAATGCTGTGATTTCAGTACGGGGCCAACGGGCCCCGTAATGTCTGAAATTACCCTATGTTGACATTGAAAAATATATTTCCTCCATTGCTGTCACCTGTTCAACACTGCTAATGTTAGCTGCTCTTGGAGTACTCCTGTAAACTTAGCAGCTGCCGGCGTTTTAACACGGGTGTCAGTGGCTTCCTGGAGCACTTCCTGGGCTTCCATCAGTGGTGATAATAATAAACAAGTTCTCCACTGAAAGCCTAGTAGATATACCAAGAGTGAATGGAATGAGTAATTCCCCTGTGAGTAGTATGTATATTTAAAGTTTGTTGTTTTACTTTTATTAAAATATAGAGAGCATGATCCAGCTCCATGCAAGTCAATGGGAGTTTAGCCATTGACTTCAATGGGAACTGGATCGTGCTCAAAATGTTTAGCTACATGCAACTGAAATTGGCCACTGTCAGAGACCGTATACTGGGCTTGATGGACCATTGTTCTGACTCAGCATGTCACTTATGTACACAGATATCCAGTACATGCATTTACATGATAGCTTCCTAGCTGCATAATTAATAAAGGCTTTCTTAGATTGTGAAACATCAACTCTGTACAGAGAATAAATCTATCCAGTCTTTGTGCTTATTAGATGTTGCTAGTTTTTTTTAACATCTACTACTTTTTATTGTAGCTTTATGCTGGAATTAACTTGAATGATTAGGACTTCCTGTGATGTTTTCTGTTAGAAGTTAGAACACTGTGTGGGTCTGAAGTTTTGGTTTGTCATCCTAAAATATTGTAGGAATGCAAGAGAATGTACTACTTGATATTAGCAGAAATATACAACTGTATAGAAAACATATTTTTTTATATAATTATATTATCTGATGAGATCTGATTATAGAATTATTTATATAATTATAAATCTGGATGCAATCTGATAGTCTCCTTTTTTAAATGTGTGACGACATTGCAAGTCATGTAATTCTACCTGATAAACATTTGATAGAAAATTCTTGCTAGGCAACATTAGTTTGCCTGATGACAAATCAGCTGTTTCTTTTTTCCTTAGTTAATGTTGCCAAATTTCTGATTTAGATTTGGTATGCGCCTATGCGTTAAATGGGGAAAAGTAGATCTTTCTGTGTTTACAATGAGAAAAGAGATTCTCAGTAACATGTGTTGATGATTTTCTTAGCTAATAATGACAGGTCTTAAAGCTTCAGACCTTCATCAAACAATCCAAAATAATAGGGTATGTCAGCATAAGGAACTTGGTCTTTTATTGCAAAGTCTTCTAAAATGTACTTCCTCCTCCCCCATCCTAAAAGTAAAGAATCCACAAATGTTTCACACCTGCAGTTTCCTCCTGTCCTTAATTATATGATTGAGGTCAATTTTGCTTCATTCTGATAGTATGAAGCTATGATATTAAAAATCGTGTATATTTTCTCCCACTGGTTCCAGCCTCAGTGTAGACAGGTGTACTACTACCCGGTTAATAAATGCCACCTTGCAGAAAGCTGTTACCAAGCAAACCACAGCACCATCATAGGTGGGAACTCTTCTGCCTTATCTCAGCTCTTGTTTATGCATAAAAACAGCACCAGTTTAACTAAAATAGTTGTAAAAACAGATTTAATTAAACTTCTGCTGGGGCACTTAAATTGATTTGCACTTTTATTTTGATTTGGTCTATTTTTAGTTTAGTTTTTCACTGTGAGCCATATGCTGCTGATATGCGTGGGGTCAAGCTATAAATGTGATTTGGGGGGAGCTATAAATGTGATAGTTCCTTCCCCTTTGTTGCCACTGGAGCAGATCTTGCAGTCATTGGGGTTAGTGGCATGGGCTCTGCTGTGTGCTTCTGCAGTGCTCTATAGAACATTTCTGCAGCTTTCTATTTGTATAAACAAGATGCCCATTTAGGGGTGGTAACTACTGTAATGGTCAAACCTTCATTAGATCATTGCTGTTAGTGTTGAACCAAACCTCGGGTGATGTCCCCACTGTTGACCTATCATTTAGCATCCTTGAGTCCCAAATCTCTCCACCCTCTTTTATCCACACCATCAGCTCCCCTTCCTACTCGCCCCCAGTACGAAACACATCTTCAGTACTTTGATCAGTTCCACTCCACACCTCTCAGACAGTAGCCATATGGGCCCTATAGGACATTACCACCAGGCCTGATCAGGATTCCCACTGGTGAATGGGTCCACCTCCCAGTTACTCTATCCACTATCTGGATTATCTTTCTGCCCAGAAGAGACTACCATTTTCCTCAGCACATCTATATTTTCATCACAACCTTTCTAACCTTTTGGTAATTGCTTATACACCTATTGTGACAGATCCTGAGAACCAGGCCCATTGCAAGGACACTGGCACAGAGAGGGGGGGGAAGACTGCATGACAAAGGGGGCAATTTCTTCAGACCAAGAAACAGGGAGAAAACCTGGAACACATTTTATTTCTACAAAGAATGTGGGTGGGAGTGCCCTGTATGCTCCATCCACCCACCCCTTATGTATGGGCCTGCTGAGAATTCATATGTTGCAGATGGTCCTCAGGCAGAGAGGGGACAAAACCCCAAACCCTACATTTCCTCACCTATGTAGGGTCTAATTTTTCTGGTACAGGAATAATTGTGGCTCTTGCATCAGAAATCTTTCTCTACTTCTAACTAGAGGCAGTTCAAGAGTATCAAATTTAATCACAAATATTTGTGGAAAAAAGCCCTGATCAAACTCATCTATAACCAAACAGTGCCTTGAAGGACAACCTAAAAGCATAGGCTAAAGCTTCCACTCTGAACACTTTGCTCTACTGGTTTCTAATGTTTTGGTAGATATCTAGACAGTTTAATTTGTTTGCGCTTGAGGCAGATGGTAAATAATTTTCTACCTCCTCAAAAGCATGGGCTAACACAGCTTATTGTTGCCGTAAGATTAGGAACGGATAGTTGCAAAGGGACTCAATTTACGCAGACGATGTAGATTGTATTTCATTATACACTGCATTACTTACAGAGCCTTTGTAACACCTCACCTTGTGTAACTTCTTTAAATGAGTGTACAGACATTTAAAAAATATTATTGTGCTGGTAGTGTTTTTCATCCATGTATTTTGCCCTTTCTTTATACAAGGTGTAAGGTAAGAGAAAAACAAGCCCACAGTGTTTATGTTGCTATGCGAGACTTCTCTAATGGGAAATACTAATAAAGACAGTTAAAGCTTTTAAAACAGCAGCAGAAACTTCTCAGCTGTAGCCACAACAAAGGCTTGATGGCTTGGTTGCAGCAGCAACAACACTAATGTTCATACACAAGTAAAATCAAGCTGAGTTTTGATAAGAAGAAGCACTGAAACACACAGCTGCCATTATTAATAATAGTGTGTGAAATCATTCATCTAAACTAGTATGGGATGGTGTTCTGCAAAGGATGGTTAAGGGCCTTGAAAGTTTGAAAGGGAAGGTTTTGACAGAGTTGCTCTGTTTTTAATTTTAGAAAAAAGTTTTCCCTTGTCTGCTGCGCATTTTACACAAGTGGAAACCAGTTCATTTAACCCATAGTTGGTAGGAAATTAGTCAGGTGACACTTCTTCCTTTTTGGAACAGTATGCCCAGGCAATTGGAGAATTTCCAGTTGCTGGTACTGTAGATTGTATATTAATTTACAGTACACTTACTCTAGGCTGATAGCACTTACTGTTGAAATTGATTCATTCCTAAATCCAGCTTGTGCCAAACATGAAATATCATCTAATGTTTTTTGAAGATGCTGTTAAAAAAATGTTTCCTCTATAGGTCAAAACTCACTAAAATGTTAATCTTAAAAAAAATCTTATAGGTATAGCTAGTTTGGAATTGTTAATTTGGGGGATGGGGGGAATTTAGTAAACATATTTTTTTGTTTCAGTTTTTTAAAAATGTAGTGAAAGTTTTGAAACGTGGGAAGAGTTTAAATTTCATTATTGTTTTGACTTTTCAATATTCTGTTCAGATGATACAATGCCAAAATAGTGTCTGCTTCATTTTGTTAGAAAAATATGAAACTTTTATTTTGAAAGCAGTTTCAGTCTTTTTGGACAAAATATGGTTCTTCAGTTTTTGATTACACTCGTATGCCACTTGTGGTTTTGGCAGGCGACCTAAATGCCCGGTTGGGTACCGATCCTGAGGAGCTATTGTCCTATTGCCCGTTTCTTAGCTCTGATGCCTCAGTCTTAGATCGCTGCTCGAGGGATAAGACACTAAATGCCTCGGGGCTCAAATGGGCTGTGTTAGTGGTAAACTCTAACCTTCAGATCCTAAATGGCATGTTTTGGGGGGATCGGGAGGGTGAATTTACTTTTGTTTCCCACCAGGGCAGCAGTGTGATTGATTATATTGCTGTTTCCCCAAACCTGCTCCCTTATCTAGTTAGCTTTTCTGTAGGCCAAGAAATCCATAGTGACCATTTTCCATTACTTTTAAGTTTTTAGTTGGATATAGTGTGGGATGAGGAGGTTCACTGTAGGGCTACCAATTGTGAGGACAGTGCCAGCCCCCTTAGGCAGCCTTGGTCTACTGATCTCTGTCAACAACTTGGGGAAATGCTCCGTTCCCCCCCTTGTCAGGCGATTAGGGACTCGGTAGTTGGAGCAGGCTCCCAACTGGTTATCGGGTTATTACTGTAGACTTATCTCTCTTCTGAAGCCTTATCTTTCCTGTGGCCACTCTTGTGGTGGCCAAGGGGTTGCCCGTAGGGGTGCTCCCTGGTTTGACCAGGCTTGTAAGGAGTGGAAGAGGCATCTAGGTACACTCTATAGATCCTTTAGGAGGCAGAAGGAGGTGGGCCTGCTGTCTAAGTTTTTGGAGGCTAGGAAGGGGTACCGAGCGCTTTTAAGGGGTAAAAAGGCTGCCTATGTTGCCTGAGTCTGGGATTTCCTGCTCATTGCTGCCGTGCCAGGGATTCTAGGAAGTTTTGGCAGCTTATAAATGTCTCAATGGGCAAAAACCGCTGTCCCTGGCAAATTTCTATCCCTAGTGGGATTTGGTTATCCCACTTTCGGATTCTTTTTCTGGCTAGGGATCCTGATGAGGATTTATCCTCACATCTCTCAGGTCTTCCCATGTGGTCCAAGGTCACGGAGATTGAGGTGGCCAATCTTATCCAATCTCTTAAAACAGAGAAGGCCCCGGGGTATGACTGTGTCCCGGCCGAGTTTATTAGGAGCTATGCGGACTGGTGGGTCCCCTTTCTGGCAGCTTTTTTAACCTATTTGGATAGGACAGGTGCCTTTCCAACCGAGTGGGGAAGGGTAGTCATTGTTCCCATTTATAAGGGTGGGGATAGGACGGACCCAGGCAGTTATAGGCCCATAAGCCTTTTAAGTATCATAGCCAAGCTCTATGCTAGACATTTGCTATCTCTTCTGAATGATTGGCTGGTCGAGTCTCAAGTTTTGTTTAGGGAACAGGCTGGGTTTCAGGCAAATAGGTCGACCATCGATCATTGTCTTGTCCTGTTCCATCTGGCCAAAAGTACGTTCAAGCTAACACCAAATTCTTTTGTGCTTTTGTAGATCTGAAGGCGGCCTTTGACTCGGTCGACAGGGCCGTGCTTTGGGGGAAGCTGGCCAGGCTGTCGATCGATCAGAGGCTCCTCATTTTGATTCGGCTGTTGCATAAGGATTCTTCCCTAGCAGTTAGAGTTTCCCATCAGGGGCACCTTACCCCATGGCTTTCTATTTTTTTCACGGGTCAGGCAGGATTGCATATTGGCCCCCACCCTCTTCAATCTGTTCTTAAATTATTTGGTTCCAGCGATGTCTTCTCCGGCCTTTTTTCCACCCAAATTGGCTTCTAGTAATCTGGGCTGTCTCCTTTATGCTGATGATGCGGTCATTTTTCCCCAGACTAAGGTAGGCCTGAGCAGGCAGCTGCATGCCCTTTCTGAGTATTGTACCGCAAACAAACTGGTGGTCAGTTATAAGAAGACCAAAATCCTTGTCTTGGGAGAAGGAAAAAGATCTATCATTGGTCTATTGATAACCACCCGATAGCTCAGGTCTCATCCTACAAATATCTGGGGATCTTGTTCCATGTGTCGCTCAGCTGGACTTTCCATCAGGAGATGGCCCTGACGGAAGCTAAGGGGCCGATTGCTGCCATTGCGCAATTGTTTAAAAACAAAGGGCATGGCAGCTTGGGGGTTGCTCTCAAACTTATGGATGCCAAAATTCGTGGCCAACTGCTATATGGTGGAGCCCTCTGGGCTGTAGGGTTTTCCTCTGTACTTAACTCTGTGCAAATAAAGACCTTGAAATCTCTGCTCTATATTCCAAAAGGGACCCCTTCGGTAGCCTTAAGAGTGGAGTTCGGCCAGCTGTCCTGGGGAATGACAAATTGGAAGCAGGCTGCCTTTTTGTGGCTTCGTCTCTTCCAAGATGGTCACTCAGGTCTTCTGGCCCTTATATCCATGGATCATTTTGTCTCATCATGGACAAAGACCTTATCAAGGCAGCTAGCCGTTTGGGGGCTTCCAGTTGACTCTTTGAAGTCTATTCATTTAACTCAAGCTCGTCGGGAAATTAACACCAGAATTACTGATATTGGTCTTCAGGAAGACCAGGCAGCGGTGGGTTCCTTTCCCTTTTTGGCTCACTGTAGGTTTGTTATGCCGCCTCTTGGGAAAATGGCTGCTTATCTATCTTCCGACATATCAATGAGGCGTCTTGTTTTGTTTTCTGGGGCTAGGCTAAATGTGCTTCCCACACGACTGCTGGAGGGCCGCTATGTTGGGACTACCTTTGGCATGAGATTTTGCCCTTTTGATTTTTTGGAATCGGAAACCGTCTCCCACATAATGTTCTTTTGCCATCTTTATGACTCCCTCCGCGCCAAATTCCTAGCCCCTTATATCGATCTATTCCCTGGTAGGACTCAGTCTGAATTGTTACGCATTTTTCTTTCAGTTGTTGACTTGGTACGCTCTAAGGCTGTGTCGTCTTTTTTAGTCCAGACTTTCGAGTGTAGGGCACGCTTTTTAAATTTTTTGTCCCTAGTCCCGGGAGATGGCCCGGTTTCTGAGGATGATGGGGGTTAGTATTTGACTTTTGTTTTGTTCTTTTTTGTTTGTGTTTGTGTTCATTCTGATTGTAGGATTACTTGTTTGTTCTTTGTATTTCTGTTTTATTCGTTTGGATTTTTATGTTTGTATGTCTAAATAGCAAGAACCGGATGGTCACGCTAAATAAATAAATCGAAATCGAAAATCGATATTCTGTTCAGATGATACAATGCCAAAATAGTGTCTGCCTTTTGTTAGAAAAATATGAAACTTTTATTTTGAAAGCAGTTTCAGTCTTTTTGGACAAACTTTGGTTCTTCAGTTTTTGATTACACTCATATGCCATGGAGAGTTAAGATACTGTAACTTAAGCAACAAGTTGCTGTACAGTGAGTAGGGCAGCATATAAGCAATAATAAATAAATAAATATGTGCTCAGCGGGATTTCAGTATTTTTCTATAGTGCAACATTTCCCTCTGATCCCATGGATGTAGTCTCCTCTTTGGTTTGCCCAAGTTTTATGGGAGAGGGTGTTTATAAAGTATCCTAGTTACTCTGCATCCCTACTTTATATTTTTTGGCTTATAGAATATGTAAGATCGTGATCTCTTTGTGGGAGGAGAGTTTTAAGCTGAAACTGAAGAAAGATGATGTGGTGGAGAGTGAGTGGGAACCAGAACTTACCTGCCTTGAATGAAAGGTAAACTGGAACCACCCCCCTGATTAAATTAGTAGGAGAAAGGTTTGCTTCTCTTTCCACCTTGATCACAGATGTGGGAGGAAAACATACTTTGAGGGCTTCTCTAGGACCCACCCATACAGAATTTGGAGAAAAACTTGCCACCTGAAGAGGAACAACAGGGAGATTCCTGTTCACCTATCCATGGCAGGTTGCCTGGCGGCATGGAGAATGAAGGGGCAATGGCTCAAGCCGAGATGTATCTGAATCCCAGAGAAATCCTGATCACACATAAACAAGGAGTACCACACTTGTCCAAGAAAACTTCCCAGAGACGCTCTGTATCCCCACAGCTCTTCTGATGTTTCATGTTATCTTAAGAATGGCTCTGATGTTTTTGTCTTTTCTGTGCCAATTCTCCTTCATCTTTAGTTCAATGTTCCGCTGCCAGTCATCCACCTTGCTTGGTGTAGCCATTGTTTTTAGAGACACTTGGTCCATGCGGAGATATCCAGTGCAAACTCCATCAAGAATAGAGGGCCTTCGCCTTGTGGTTGGTTTGACTCATGGAGACAGATTGGGGGTGCTGCTTGTATACCATGCTCCTTCCTGTACTGCAGCATCTCGACTTGCTCTAGCTGACCTGGTATCAGAGGTGGTATCGCGATTCCCCGAGGCTGCTGGTCTTAGGGGATTTCAATATTCACGCTGATATCAGAGTTAAGGAGGTGGAGCAAGAGTTCATGGCTGCCATGGCAACCATGGGCCTGTCTCAGGTGGTATCTGGCCTGACTCATGAGAGGGGCATACTCTGGATTTGGTATTTTGCAGTGGCTATGAGGCTGTTAGTGGGGGAGGTGTCATATGTGCCCTTGTCATGGACAGACCATTATCTCCTGCAGGCCAGTCTCCCGGTGTATGTCTGCCCTTGTAGATGCCCAGGTGGCAGCTGTGGTGAGGAGTGCATTTGGTAAATTACATCTGGTCCGACGTCTCTGGCTGTACGTATCGGTCTCCGATCTTGCCGCTGTCATCCGTGAATTCATCACCTCAAGATTGGACTACTGCAACACACTCTACTTGGGGCTACCCTTGGTGATGATCCAGAGGCTGCAGCTGGTGCAGAATGTGGCGGCTCATCTCCTTGTGGGGACAGACTGCTGGGAGCACATAACACTGGTGCTCCGTTCTCTGCACTGACTGCCTATAGCCTTGCAGGCCCGATTCAAGGTGTTGGTCATTACTAGGGCTGAAATGAGGCCCCTTTAAAAATCTCGCAATAATTTGCGAGATTCAAGACAAGGGGGTGAAAGCTCGGAAGCTCTCGCCCCTCCCTATTGCAAATCTCACAAATTATCACGGGGAATGGGCAGGGGCCCCCAGAGGTGAGAAGGGGGCAAGACAAGCCCCCTGAGCACCTGTGCGGGAGGGAGGAGGCAAGCAAGAAAGGATTGAACATTTACTTACCTCCCTCCGGAGTCCATGAGTGTGTGTGTGTCCCCTCCTGAGCCCCCGCCGTTCTGCACCGCTGCGGGGTGTATGTGTGTGTCCCGACATTCCTTGCCACACTGCTGGGCTTCCCGGCACTGGAATTCAAAAAGAATGGGGGAAAAAGAGAGCTGGAGCATGCGCAGAGCAATGCTCCAGCCCTGGGCACCCTTTTCAAAGATGGCACCAGCAGGGTCAAGCAGTTATTCTGCACATGCTCCCTACAGGCACCCTTTTCAGAGATGGCGCCTGCAGGGCTGAGCATGTGCAGAACAGCTGCTTGATCCTACCATTGCCATCTTTGAAAAGGGTGCCCAGGGCTGGAGCATTGCCTGCGCATACTCCAGCTCTTTTTTTTTCTTCTTTCTGAACTGCTGAGCCGGGAATCCCAGCAGTGTGGCGAGGACCGTCAGGACCCCCCTCCCCTGCAGCAGTGTGGTAGGGGGTTGGGATGGCCCGCTCCCATGGACTCCGAAGGGAGGTAAGTAAATCTTTAATCCTTTCCTGCTTGCCTCCTCCATCCCCCCGCCCGACGGGGAGGCTGCACGGGCCCTGGAGATGCTCAGGGGGCTTGCCTTGCCCCAGCTCACCTCTGGGGCCCCGTTGCCCTCACACCCCTCAAAGTCTCGCAGGTTCTTGGCGAGAAAGTGGTTTTCTCGTTTTACCACGTTTCAAGGCGAAACGGGGGACACACCCCCTTCTCTCAGAGAACCAGCAAGATGAGTTTCAGCCCTAGTCATTACCTTTAAAGCCCTATATGGCCTGGGCTTCACTTACCTGTCAGACCGCCTCATTCCTCGTGTCCTGGATTAGCCCATACAATTGGCCGGGGGTGCCTGCTTGGCGGTTTCCTGGGTGGCAACGTTTGAGCTAGCGTTCTTAGTGGCTGCAGTGCAGCTATGGAGCTCCCTCCCGGTAGAGATTCGCCTCTCTCCGGATCTCCCCTCCTTCCATAGACATTTAAAAACCTGGTTGTTTCACCTGACTTTTGGCGAAGGGGATGGGTAATGGGTGGTTTTAAAAAAAAATGTAGGAGTAATTGGGAGATTTGCTTTTCGGGCCTCTGTTGTTTTATTATTTTCATTTATACCTTATTATATTGTATTTTGCATTTTTATATGATGTATTTTTATATATTGTTCACTGCCCTGAGCTGCCTTTGGGCAGGAGGGGGTGGTATAAAAATGATGAAATAAATAAATATAAAGAAATAAGTGATGGTGGGCAATGGACAATGATGCCTCTTGTGAATGAAGACTTGTCTGGCATTTCAGAACATGTGTAACCCCCTTGTTGTATGCCTGGTGAAAGAGGATTGTGCAGAGAGAAGGATACATTAGCTGTTTTACATTGAAAAGACCTGGCATCTGTTTTTGTAGGGTTTGATGGACCACTTTAACACTTATTTGTATGGGTTTGTGCCCAGTGAAACTCAGTTTTGTGACTCACACTTCATAGATTTGCACATACTACCACCTTCAGGTCTTGCATAATGTTTCTGAAGATCTGTGAATGGTTGAATGCCTTTGCTTTAGATGGTAACCTCTACAATAAAGTTTTTACATGGGAGCTCTTCAGAGATAGTTGCTTTACTTTCTCTTTGTCATAGGTCAGAAAAACTTTCTCTTTGTCATAGGTCAGAAAAACTATTTGCCAAGATTGATTTTCATTGGTGTTGGGTGCATTAGTGTTCAGACTCTTATTCTCTATGTCAGACTTATCCTCCTCCTGGTTTCCATTAGTACAGTGGGCAAAATGTCATTGTAATAGCTTTGTCAAGTTTCCAAAATTAGAAATTTAAAACAAATTTGCTTTTTGACCAGCAAAGGTAGCAGTTCTGAATACTCTTTTGCAATAAATGGATAGCCAAAACATCAAAATTCTATCAGACTGAGGTGATTTACAGAATTTTGTTGGGAGCTTAGTCATTAAGCCCTGACATAGTAATATGGTAATGAACAAGACACAAAGACCACCCCTTCCCTGAGGAGGTTACAATTTACATAGTCTGTATAGTATTTATTTATTTTTATTTATTTCTAGATTTATACCCCGCCCCTCCTGAGAACAGCTCGGGGCGGCTTCCAACAAAAAAACAAACAAACATATAAAACCAGTTAAAAACACATCAAAAATACATAAAGTATTAAAACAGGGCCCGGGAAACATTTAAAACAATAAAATAGGGTAGGGGAATAAATAAACAAAACAATAAAATAGGGTAGGGTAGAGTATAAATAAAAGAGAGGATGTTGACATTACTGTCACTGACTAGTTTTTGCTCAAGCTCTTCTGAGTGCAAAATTAAAAACTTCTAGATAAATATTATATGAGTTCAGGAACACATATACTATTGCTTCTGTTTATGCTCACTAAGTGGCAAAAATTCAGACAGACGCTAACTTGATGAGACAAGATTAAATATTACATAAGGAGAAAGTAAGCCAATTTACAGGTAGTGTATGTTGCATTCCGTTTTTTCCCTCTGGCTAATTAGTCAGTATGATTGTTGATAGAAATGTCGTGTTCCTTTGTCCGCCTCAGTTTTTTTAAAATCTGTTCAAATACAGGCCTAGTGCTCTGTCTGGGCTGTTTGTTGTAGAAATTCTTGTAAATTTATGAAAAAAATAAGTGAGCAAGTAGGATTATGTGAGAAGAACCTTTGACTCTAATTTGATTTCTGCTTGTTTTTTTCAAAAGCTGTGGCTGCTGACAAAAATAAACCATTATGCCAGCACCCTAGGACCTTGTCCAGAATAGCCTTCCCGGCTAACCTTTGCATATCAACACCTTTTGTCTCCTGGGCTGTGTCCATGCCTATTTTTCCACAGGCTGGGATTTCCTGTGTATTTTTTATTCATCTTAATTGATTCTGTCTGGTTTCAAAATTGCTTCTGTAACTAATACTTATATGTAACTTATGTACTTATACTTTTTCTGTAACTAATACTTAAATTATATTCACTACTTATATGTATGGTTCATAATATTCTTAAATATTATTCTTATTGATTCCACAAGGATTAAAATGACACCAAGCATGAGCTACATTTATTTAGTTACTATTTTCTTATTTATTTATTTTATTTAAAATTTCTACCCTGCCCTTCCCCTAAGGCTCAGGGCAGCTTACAATATTAAAAACACAAAATACATTCAAATCCCTTAATGAGCCCCACCCTCACCCCTAAACACACCCACCCCATCCCCTATTCCCACTTGCCTAGTCCTTTGCTAAAAAGAAAGGTTTTACACTGCCTCCGGAATATACTTAGGCTCCGGCGCTGACGGACCTCTGGGGGAAGGGAGTTCCACAATACTGGGGTAACAACCAAGAACGCCTCTCTGCGGGCCCTTGTCGTATGAACAAGATTGGTGGCTGGTATCCACAAGAGAGCACTCCTGGTCAAGCACAGGGGTCACAGTGGAACATGGTAGGAAAGGTGGTCTTTCAGATATGTGGGGGTCAGGCCCCGAAGGCTTTACAGTGTTAAAACAAGCACACTGAAATGTGCCCGAAAAGCTATAAGTAGCCTGTGCAACTAAAGCACAGGTGTAATGTGCTCACAGTGACCTGTTCCCAAATGGAGCTGGGCCACTGCGTTCTGCACCAGCTGCAGCTTCCAAGCAGTCATCAAGCGCAGCCCCACGTATAGCGTATTGCAGTAACCTACAGGTGCGGCTCCTCCTGCAGGGAATTATGGGCGTTGCCCCCCAAAGCCCTGCAGGGGGACCGCTGCGGCTTTAGTTTTTTTTAAAAAAAACAAAAAATCGCGCTGCCGTTTCTGACAGCTACAGCAGCCTCTGAGCTGCTGCAGAGGCTTCTGTAGCGGTTACTCAATCTGTTCTCCCTTCGGGGACCCACCCACTCCACTGGGAGAGGGAGTGGGTCCCCGAAGGGACAAAAAGGTTCAACAGCTCAGCCGCCCAAAGCGTTTTCCTATAGGAAAACGCGATTGGGGCGGCTGAGCTCCTCTGTCCACAGCACGTATGGGACGTGCTGTGGAGGGAGGGGCTGAGCCTTCCATTGCGCTCAATGGGCGCAATGGAAGATCTCGCCAGGGCGGTCGGGCTGACAGCCCTGGCGAGATACTATAGCTTGGTGGGGACTGGGTAGGGAGCAGCGCGCGTGCG
>QEPC01011258.1:3865439-3882181 GCA_003113815.1 Sphenodon punctatus | reverse complement strand
GTTTAAGTTTCATTTCAGTACAAAACTGAAATGAAACTTAAAGCAATCTAAAAATCCTACTCAGCGCCTGCTGTTCAGGAACAGTGACTAGCTCAGAAGGTGTTGGGAAGGGGGGAGGCAGATAATTAGTTTTGTTTCTTGCAAGCCTCTCCAGCCCTGGTGCCTGGAAGACTGCTCCTCAGTGACTGACACCTCCCTGTCATGTTTGACCTTCCAGTGAACCTTTTTTTGCCACCCAAACTCACCCGAACACGATCCGAACTGACCAAACTGTTCGGCCATTTCGCCGTTCGGTGTTCGGTTCGTTCGGTATGTTCGCGTTCAGGTTCGTGTTCGTGTTCGGTCGTCCGAACAAGCCGAGTTCGGGCCGAACTCCGAACTTCTGAACTGCGTTCACCCATCCCTAGCAGTTGTCTCTCCAGTGTATAAAAAGGGAGCTAGACAACTCCCACAGAACTACCACCCAAACAGTCGTCTTATGGTTGTTAGTAAAATGTATTCTAAAATACTCCTCTCTAGGCTAGCGGCGGGATTTCAAGCTGGAAAATCTACCCTGGATCAGTGTATGCTCCTATACCATCTTATAAGTAAATATGTTAGTAAGAATGGTAGGCTCTTTGTAGCCTTCATGGACTTAAGTTCAGCCTTTGACTCTGTGGATAGGGTGCGACTCTGGGAAAAGCTTAAGACCCTTGATATCGACCCACGACTGCTTTATTTAATGCAAGCGATGTATAGCCAGGCCAATATGGTGGTCAAATTGGATAACCAGGGGCATGTCTCTAACACCATTAAATTACAGAAGGGAGTTAGACAGGGTTGCCTATTAGTGCTGACGCTTTTTAATATATATTTTAATGACGTTGTACCCTTATTTGGAGGCCCAGATTTACATCCCCCTAAGTTAGCATCAAGAACAGTGGGGTGTCTCGTCTATGTGGATGATCTGGCCATAATATCTCAAACACAAATTGGATTGAAATGTCAACTAAGAAAATTTTCAGGCTATTGCCAGCAAAATAGACTTAAAATAAACTATGGGAAATCCAAGGTTATGGTGTTCTCCAAAGAAAGATAGATCTACTCCTGGATGCTAGAGGATTGCACTATTCAGCAGGTGAAGGAGTTTAAATATCTGGGGATACATTTCCATCAGAATCTAAAATGGGATAAGCATTATAGATATGCCAAGCAGGAGATAGGTGGCACCCCTTTAGTAATAGCCGGAATGTTTGGGCATTTGGGGATGGCAGATTTAAAATGGCCCATGAGGGTCTATAATGCAAAGGTGAGGGCCAAGTTCCTATATGGTGCGGGCTTATGGGCAATACCACTACCCAAAGGAATTAACTCTGCCCAAAATAAATTTCTGCATCTTATCCTCAGGGCTCCCTATGGGATCCCTATGGAAGCTCTGAGGCTGGAGACTGGATCACTAAGCTGGGAAGTAGTAGTAAGAAAGGAGACCGTAAGCCTATGGATCAAAATTCAATTTGCACGAGATTCCCTCCTAGGACTGATCAAGAGCGATTCCTTCAGAAGCTCATGGATGGTAGATATGGATACCTACCTTGTGCACCTAGGTTTATCTAAAGAAGCTATTTTATTAAAAAATAGGGCCCAAGTGATATCCGAAGTAAACCAAAGACTCCATGACATAGCGAGACAACAGGCTATAGCCAGAATTAGGGATACGGCCTTTCTGAGAGACTCTATGCCTTTGATTCCCCTGCCTGAGGAAATGGCTGTATATTTAACTCTGCTCCCTTCTGTTGGAGCACGCTATTTTTTTCTTTGTGCACGTTTAAACGCTTTAGCGTCCAAGATTCAGGAAGGAAGGATAGCTAAAATGGCTTTTGCCCAATGTCTGTGACCATTCAATTTCCAAACAGCTGAAACGGTGGGGCACATCCTGCTGGAATGCAAACTCTATGCCAAAATATGTGATACTTATATAGCCCCGCTATTAACTCACTTTCAGTTATGTGTTAATAGTACCTTGCTGAGGATTTTGCTGGAGGATGCTAATCCAAAGATGACACAGGCGGTTGCAGGATTCCTGGTAGCCGCCTTCCGTATCAGAAGTAAATTTTAAAACTTCCATCCCATTGAAGTGGGGCTGGAAGCTGTAAATGATATGGACGCTCCTTCCTAGTAGGTTGGAGGCAAGAGACACCATCCTCTTGTAGGAGGTGGGGGTGGATTATGCTCAGGACGGATATTACCCGTGCTCTGTGTTAGATATTGGGTGTGATCCTGTGAACAAAATTCGTAAGTTTGTAAGATCGGTAAGTCTTGCAGCCAATTCAAGTGGGGGGCCGGTGGAGTGATAGGGAAACCCCCCGAACACCTGGGGGTAGTAGGGATATGTAGGGGTTGTTTTATTTATGTTTTGTTGGCATCATTTAAATGTGTAGTTATTGGGAACCTGTCCCCATTACTCTGTTATGTGTTTGTACTGGGTATGACTTTGTTTTACCTTGAGTGATGGCCTGTGTGGCTAAGCTTACAATAAAATTTTTATTTTATTATTATTAATTGTGTGTTTAGTGAAAAAATACTTCTTTTATTTGTTTTAAATCTGCTATCCGTTAGTTTCATGTCGCATCCCTTAGTTCTAGTACTATTTGAGAGGGTAAATAACCATTCCCTATTTACTTGTTCCACACCACTCATGATTTTATAAATTTCTATCATCTCCCCTCTGTCGTTGCTTCTCCAAGCTCAAGAACCCCAATCTATCCAGCCTGTCTTCATTGGGGAGCGGTCCATACCCTTGATCATTTTTGTTGCCCTTCTGTACCTTTTCTATTTCTACTATATCTTTTTTGAGATGGGTGTCACGAAGGAATATAAGGCCACACATGAGAGATACTGAACGATAGGTCTAGCATATATGTAAAGCTAAAGGTTAAACATGGATGTAATGTTGAGAACTGACAACTCAATTCATGTAATCATGTAGTGCAAAATGAGAGTTGGGAAATCCCTCCAGGAAATGGAGAAAGATAAAGGATGTGTTTTCAGAGGAGACACCAGACAGAAAGCCATTCAGGTGCAAATTAAGTTTGCTTGTGTGCCTACCTGCTGGCTTTACAGGCACGACCTCTCCAGCTTCTGCAAGGCGGGAAGGGGAAACAAAGGGCTCTGAAATACTATTTAAGCCAACAGACAAGACAAAGAAGGAGCCATCTTCTGCTATCTCTTGGAGCTGAGAGCTCACCTACATCTTGCATGCCAGCAAGAAGTCTACTGGAACTATGGACTGAGAGAAAGGACTTTGCTTTCTACCAACTAAGAGATCAGTGCCCAGTCATTTATATCACTGACTGAGAAGGGACTCTCTGTAGGGTAAGATCTTATATAGGGAATTACCTAGTATAGAATAGGAATGTGGTATATTACTTTTCATTTGATTAGCGACTCTGTATCAAATTATCTTGGCTTATGTAATCAATAAACTTTCTTCTTTGGTAAGAAGTGTTCTGTGGTCTACGTTGGGAACACAAGTGAGCGCCTTGAGTTTTCAAGCTCTTGCGAACCCAGAGAGAGAGAGTGTGTAATGGGAAGCTTTCTGGACCTTGGGTGGCAAAAGGATTCTCCCCTTTGCAGAACCGGACCAGCCAGAGAGAGAACTGGTTCAGGTGGGCTGCAAGTGAGGGAAATTGAGTCACCCAACCCAGGAAAGTGGGGTGTTGGACCCTCAAACCCGTGACAATGGGGCGACCAGAACTGCACACAGTACTCAAGGTGTGTTTGCACCATGGATTTATATAGTGGCATTATGATATTTTCATTTTTATTCTCTATCTCTTTGCAAATAATATGTAACATTCTGATTGCTTTTTTTGACTGCCACTGCACGCTTAAGCTGAAGATTTCAATGTATTGTCCACAATGACTCCAAGGTCCTTTTCCTGAATGAGAAGTCCTAATTTAGAACCCAGCATTGTGGAACGTATAGTTTGGATTTCCCGCCCCCCCACCCCATGTGCATCACTTTGTGCTTGTGCACATTATAATCTGCCATTTAGATGCCCAGTCACCCAGTCTCACAAGATCCTCCTGCAATTCCTCATAGTCTGCTTGTGTTTTAACTACCTTGAATAACTTTGTGTCTTCTGAAAATTCGATCACTTCACTCTTTACTCCTTTTTCTAGATCATTAATTAATACATTAAACAACACCGGTCCCAGTACAGATCTCTGGGGCACTCCACTATTTACTTTGTTCAACATGAAAACTGACCATTTAGTCCTACTCTTTATTTTCTATCCTTTAACCAGTTACCAAACCACAATAGGACACTGCGTCCTATCCCATGATTTTTTAATTTCCTCAAGAGTCTCTCATGAGGGACCTTATCAAACACTTTCTGAAAATCCAGATACACTATATCGACCAGCTCCCCCTTATCCACATTCTTATTTACACCCTAAAAAATTCCAATAGGTTAGTGAGGCATGACTTTCCTTTGCTATGTTGACTCTTCCCCATCAAGCCATGCTTATCAATAAGCCCATTAATTCTGTTCTTAATAATAGTTTCCACCATTTTGCCCGGAACCAACATCAGGCTCACTGGCCTGTAGTTCCTAAGATTGCCTCTGGAGCCCTTTAAAAATATCGACGTTACATTCACTGCCCTCCAGTCCTTGGGTACAGTGGCAGATTTTAGTGAAAGGTTACAAATTACCATTAGTAAATCCGCAATTTCATATTTGTGTTCCTTCAGAACTTGGGTGAATAGTGAATACCATCTGATCCCGGTGATTTGTTGTTATTTAGTTTGTCAATTTGCTTTTGAACCTATTCCAAAGTCACGTTGATTTGTGATAACTCTTCCATTTCATCACCGACAAAGAACAGTTCTGGCATGGGTATCTCCCCAACATCCTCTGCAGTGAAAACTGAAGTAAAGAAATCATTCAGCTTCTCTGCAATGGCCTTATCCTCCCTGAGCAGGTACCCCCTGGTCATCTAATGGCCCAACTGACTCTCTAGCTGGCATCTTGCTTCTGATGTACTTAAGTTTTTTATTATTAGTTTTTACCTCGTTAGCAAGGATTTCTTCAAATTCTCTATTGGCCTGCCTTATTAATGTTTTACATCTAATTTACCAGTGCTTATGCTCTTTCCTATTTTCCTCAGTAGGACTAGCTTTCCATTTTTTTAGAGGCTCTAACATTTTTTGGCTCTAACAGTCTCCTTCATCTCACCCTTTAGCCATGCTAGCAGATGTTTGACCTCTTGCTACCATCCTCTCTCGTTTCCTAACGACGATTGCCCCCCCACTGATGCACCTTCTCTGCACACATCATCAATCTCTCCCTCTCTACTGGGTCATTTCCATTGGCTTTCAAACATGCCACCATCTACCCTGTCCTTAAGAAGGCTAATCTTGACCCCTCCAGCTATCACCCCATTTTTCTCCTACTCTTCACTTCCAAGCTCCTGGAGCGGGCGGTCTATACGCGCTCTCTTCAAATTCTTCCCGTAAGAATGTAAGTAGTGCCATACTGAGTCAGACCAATGGTCTATCAAGCCCAGCATCATGTCCTCCAACAGTGGCCAATCTCGATCACATGGGAGAAGAACCAACAGTGACAATGGGCAATCCATTACCATTGTTCACTCCCAACTCCCGACAGTAAGAAGTTCATTCCGTAAGCTACTTGGTTAATAGCCATGAATGGACCTACTCTCTAAAAACCTACCCAGTCCTTTTTTAAATCTAGCTATACTACTGGTCTTGACAGTGTCCTCTGGCAACAAATTCCATAAGTTAATTATGCATTGAGTGAAAAAGTACTTACTTTTATTTCCCTTACAAAAGTACTTCCTTCCCTTAATGCCCTCCAATGGGCTTCTGCCCTTTCCACTTGACTGAGACTGCCCTTGTCAAAATCACTGATGACTTTCTATTAACTAGACTGGACTATTGTAATGCACTCTACATGGGGCTACCCTTGGTGACAGCTCGGAGACTGCAGGTGCAGGATGCAGCGGCCTGTCTCATTATGGGGATGGGTCACTGGAAGCACATTACACCAGTGCTTAGTTCTCTGCACTGGCTGCCTATAGTCTTCTGGGCCCGATTCAAGATGTTGGTATTGACCTATAAAGCCCTAAACAGCCTGGGCCCCACATACCTGTGGGATTGCCTCAGTCCCTGAACCCTGAATCGGCACTGGGAGCGCCCTGCTTGAGGTCCCCCGTGTACATCAGGGGGGCACGATGGAGCGGGTGTTCTCAGTGGCAGCACCGTGGCTATGGAATGCCCTCCTGGTGGAGACGCGAATGGCCCCGACCCTCTCCTCCTTTAGGAAGTACTGTGAAACCTGGGTGTTCCGCCAGGCCTTTGGCGAGGGAGACAGGTAGGGGCGGGGGGACTGGATTAGGGTGGGTGGGACTCCTTGGGATTCTTGGTTTTTTCTGTTTTGTATTATTTTTTGATATTGATAATATTATATATATATAAAAATTATTCTTATTTTAATGGCTGTTTTATTTATTGTGATGTGAGAGGCAGGGTACAATTTTTGTATAAAATAAAAACAAAATACACTCAGTCTAAGGGCCTCGACTCCATTCTTGTCGTCCTCAATCTCTTTGTTGTCTTTGATACTGTTGACCATGGCCGCCTCCTGGATTCACTACGCTCCCTTGGTTTCCAGGACTCTGTTCTTGACTGGTTCTCTTTGTATCTCTCAAACGGCTTCTTCAAAGTTTCTCTTGCTGGTACCTCCTCTATGTCCCTTCCCCTCTCTGTGGGAGTTCCCAAGGCTCTGTCTTGGGCCCCCTTCTCTTCTCCCTTTATACTCTGGACAAATTCATTGAAACCCATGACTTCCAGTATCACCCGTATGCTGATGACATGCAACTGTATCTATCCACTCCCACATTTCCCCCCTCCATAAAGTTTGTATTGCTGACTGTCTTGCTGACTTCTCTGCTTGGATGTCTCACCACTAACTCAAGCTTAATATGGCTAAGACTGATCTTCCCCCCCAAAACGTTTCCCTCCTACTTCCCCCTCAATTTCCATTGAGGTAGTCACCATACAGCCAGTCCCTTAGGTGCGCAGCCTGGGATTCATCTTTGACTCCTCCCTCGCCTTTAAGCCTTAGATACAGACTGTTGTTAAATACTAGTCTGTCGCTTTGCACTGTGTATTGCTAAAATCCAGCTCTGCCTTACTGTTGGCACTGCAAAAACCCTAGTCCATGGTTTTAGTTCTCTCTCACCTTGACTACTGCAACTTCCTCCCTATTGGCCTCCCCTGCTCTGATCTCACCCTCCCCACCCCCCCGTTCAATACTCCGCAGCCAAAATAATCTACTTTGCTCATCACTTTGACCATGTTAAGCCCCTCCTCTCGCCCTACACTGGCTCCCTCTACATGAACACATTCAGCACATGCTCCTGGTCTTCACCTTCAAAGCTCTTCATGGCCTTGCTCCCCCATAACTCTCCGCTCTTGTATCCTGCCACACTCCTGCCCAGGAGCTTTGCTCCTCCTCTGACCCTACTGTCGCTTGCTTGCGACCCCCTTGCCTGCTTGTGACCCCCTTGCTCCTGTAAATGTCTGCGCCCCTTCTCCCTTGCTGCTCCTCGTGTCTGGAACGCCCTCCCTGGATAAGTTCTCTCTGCTTCCTCCCTCACAACTTTCAAATCCCTCCTGAAAACCCACCTCTTCCATCAGGCCTTCCCTAGCTTGTCATGAGTGAAACTGCATCCTCTCCCCCTCACTCAGAATCTAGTTCCCTGTAATTAAGCAAAGCACGTGTGCTGCAACTACTGAACCTCATGAATGTACTCTTGTCTCTCCCGATGTTTGCGTTTCCCTTGTCTCTAAGATTGTAAGCCCCTTGGGGGTAGGGACCTGCCCCTAACTATTGATTGTACAGTGCCAGGTACATTGTTGGTGCTATATATATAAAAAGGATAATTGGGGTTTATTTATATAGATTTTCTTTACAGAGGGCCTCAAACTAGCTGGTTTTCAGTGTTGTATCTACTTCCAGTTGTCCATGAAGGAAAAAATAAAATAAAATCCCAGGATAACTATAGTAAACAGAGTATTATAATTCACAGATGTGTCAAGAAGACAAAGTGGAAATTTTCCTATTCTGAAAGAATACGTAAGAATCCTTTCACCAGACTTGTTCATGTCTTGCTCAATACACTTCTATGCCCATAAAAGGGGTAGCTGTATTATGAGTTATTAGAATGGACGTGGTGGGCCTGAAAGCTTGAGAGCCAGTCCCTTAAAAGAAATGAATAAAGATCTAGTAAAGCATATATTGGACATGGAGTAAATGAGTCATACAGCATAGTTTTGGCAGTACACACCCAGAAATGGCTAGAAATGACAGAGTTCTCAAATGGTTAATGGGAGGGGATTCCAACTGGTGACCTCACTCTCACACACACACACAAGATGGGTTTCATAACAGAGGAAAAGAGGTCCTTGAGGCAAGCAGAAGTTTAAACATATGTTTAATCTTCATGTCTTGCAAAACTCTGTACTGACTGACTGCAGTTAGTAGTTACCCTCAGTGTGAACCAATAATGCTGATTGTTCTCTGGAGAAAGAGAATGAAAATGATTTTGCTTTGGTTTACACATTGGTCCAAATTCTGCTGCCAGTTCAGCAATGTTCATACTTGATCTGAAATGTTGCTTCCATTGCCCAGGGAATAAGCTGCCAAAAGATTGGGTGGGGTTGGAAGGGACAATACCAATAACTATGGCATACTGATTTTGAGGACCCATGTGACAAAAATGTGAACATGCTGAGGGAGTGGTGTAACCAATGGATCTGCACACATAACTGTTCTCTCTCTCAAAGCCCAACATAAAAGACTGCGACCTCTGCTCTTGTCCATACGTGGTAAGAGCTGTCTGGTTGTGCAAGTGCTTAATGACTTACTTCCGGGTTGGTTTAAGTCCTGCGCAGGTTTATTTTCTTATACTTCTGCACAAAGCCTTATTTTTGTGCTGAGGACTAGAATTTTCCTCCTCTATCACATCATTGCTTCTCTTGAACCATTTGTAAGTTTGAGTGACTCATGAGCACAAACTAGGTTTTCCTAGTTTTACGTAGGTGTATTTGACTTATTTTACAGGCAGTTAGTTAACTTAGGGAGCCAAAGCAAATGGGGATTGGATGAGGGTGAACGATCTGAAGCTGAATCTCGACAAGATGGAGGTGATGTTGGTGGGTAAGGGTGAGGGAGTGCAGGTCCCCATCACTAATGGAGTGCTTCCCTTCTTGGTTCCTCAGGTTCAGCGTCTGGGAGTCTTTCTCCATTTGCAGCTCCACCTGAATGCCCAGGTGGCAGCTGTGGCAAGGAGCGTGTTTGGTAAATTACATCTGGTCTCTTTGGCTTTATATCTCAGGTTCCGATCTTGCCACCGTCATCCATGCATTCATCACTTTGAGACTAGATTACTGCAACACACTTTATGTGGGGCTACACTTGGTGACAATCTGGAGGCTGGGGCTACACTTGGTGACAATCCGGAGGCTGCAGCTGGTGCAGAATGCAGCGGCTCGTCTTCTTACGGAGATGGGCCACTGGGAGCTGCCTATAGTCTTCTGGGTTTGATTCAAGGTGTTGGTTAAAGCTCTATACGGACTGGGTCCCACTTACCTACAGGACTGCCTCATTCCTCGTGTCGTGGATTGGCCCCTGCGGTTGGCTGGGGGGGGGGGCGACACTCAAGAGGGCATTCTTGGTGGCTGTGGTGCATTTATGGAATTCCCTCCCGGTAGAAATTCACCTCTCTCCAGATCTTTCCTCCTTCTGTACACATTGTAAAACCTGGCTGTGTTGCCAGGCAATTGATGAGGGGGATGTGTAGTGGGTGGTTTCCCCCCCTTTTATTTGGTGGAAGGGGTTATTATTCTTTTCTTGGGCCTCTGTTGTTTTATGATTTTAACTGTGATTTTATACTACAGTGGATTTTATATTTTTGTGATATGTATTGTTATGTGTGTTGTTCACTACCTTGGGCTGCCATTTGGCAGGATGGGTGGTATAAAAATAGTGTAATAAATAAATAAATAAATAAATAAAATGGCATATTGTGAAAGCAGACAAAATTCTACACGTTTGTGGCAAATATAACCCCATAAGCCTGGACATATGGTGCTTTCATTTTCCCATTTATTCCAATAGGGGTCAATCATTGCAGGTATTTACCTTCAATTAAAAAAAATAAAAATACAACTGAATCAGTGGGGCACAACTGACTCCATTATCTTTGAGGAATACATGGAATATGAAGTGGTACAGGATTGCTAAAAAAAAGTTTAATGAATTTTTGTACAACTTCTGGGATACTATGAAACCCCATAGTTGGAAGAGCTTTTTTAAAATGCCTGGCAAATCTCCTTTCTCCCTATCTAACCCTCCCTCCCGCCCCCCAGTTACCTTGTCTTATCCACTCCCACCCATATTCCTACCTCCTTATATACCCACCCCAAATTTGCTCAGTTTATATATTTCTGACTGGTTATGTTACATGCCTGAGGAAGAGCCTTGTATATCTCGAAAGCTTGTGCATTTTAACCAACAGCAGTTGGTCTAATAAGAGAAATCATTCAAACCACCTTGTCTTTGTTCTAACTAGGGGAAGAGTTGAGGACCTGCGATATCCTTGACCAAGATTGCCTTCCTCAAGATTGCTTGAGGAAGGCAATATCGTCCCCAGGGCTGGCCTTACTCCAGGGCAGGTGCCAGGGCCCCGCTCCCCAGGGTGACCCCACAGGCTCACTCTGACATGCTGCCTCTCAGCACAGCAGCGTGTGATCACTCAGTGTGACAGCTCCGACCCGGCCTGCCTGCCTGGGGCAAGGATTCTGACTTTAGTGACTGTGACTGCATGTGTTGCATGAGTGTAACTGCAATCAAATGGCTTAATTGCCCTCCCCTGCCCCCTCCTCCCCTCGTGCTGCTGCAGCGGACTCAAGCAGAGTGCTGGGGTTGGGATATGGAGAGAGCTGCAGGCAGGCTGCAACTGGCCTCAACCTCCTCCTCCAGTTAAAGTTACTGTAGCAGTTTACATTGCCATTGATTGGCTGTCTCAGTCTGGTTTGGGTTCCTTAAGGGAGGAGGGACCAGGGAGGTGGTTTGGCTGCATCACTGTTAAGTTGGCCTGTGTGCCCAGGGGTGGGCTTCCAGCCAGCTGTGCACCACCAGCCCCATGTAATCCTGGCACGTGCTCAACTGTGGCCCACCAGTATTGCTCCAGTCCACGCCGCCGAGGGATGCACGCAGTGCCAACGTGTACTGGAGAGGAGCAGAGGTAACTTGGAAAACCAGACGAGAGAGCCCACTATCCTGCCCAAGATTCACCTTGCTGCTGAGCTGCTTCTCCCTGGCACCCTTGCCTTGGAGGTCAGTTCACTGGGCCCCAACAAAATTTTTTTTTGGGGGGGGGCTGGGGAGAAGGAAGGGGCTGGAGTCAGTGGCTGGGGCCACAATGGGAGGGCATGAGGAAAGCCCCCCCTGGTTCCTGGCTGTGGGCCTGGGACCACGATCTAGGAAGGAGAGTTGAGGGAAGAGGGGCTGGGGCCATGATCTTGGGAGAGGGGTGTTGAGGGAAGAGGGGCTGGGGGCCATGGTCTTGGGGAGGGAGGGTTGAGGGAAGAGAGGCTGGTGGGGCATGATCTTGGGGGAGGGACATTGAAGGAAGAGGAACTGGGGGCATGAACCTGGGGAGGGAGGATTGAGAGAAGAGAGGCTGGGGGGCATGATCTTGGGGGCATTGAGGGAAGAGGGGCTGGGGGCCATGATATTGGAAGAGGGGCATTGAGGGAAGAGGGACTGGGGCATGATGTTGGGGAGGGAGGGTTGAGGGAAGGGAGGCTGGGGGGCATGATCTTGGGGGAGGGGCATTGAGGGAAGAGGGGCTGGTGGCATGATTGTGGGGAGGGATGATTGAGAAAAGAGAGGCTGGGGGGCCATGATCTTGGGGGAAGGGTGTTGAGGGAAGAAGGGGGGCCATGATCTTGGGGGAGAGGGAAGAGGGGCTGGGGGCATGATCTTGGGGGTTTGGGTGCAGACGGACTGGGGCCATTGATCGGGGAGGGGCTTTTGGAGCAGATTGGGGCCATCTGGGGGAGATTTTGTAAGGGACTGGGGCATGCTGTGGCCATGAGGGGGTTGTTTGATCAGCTTGATGATCTATTTGTGAACTTCTGTGTTGTGGACATAATAGGGATATGCTCAAGAAGGAGGGTCCAAACACCATGGTTTGTCACTATCCTTGTGTGCATGCCCTCTCTGCTCACTTCCCTTAAGCTTGGCTTTTCAGTGTTTTAGTGTGTGAGATCCCCGCCCAAATCCAGGGACTGGAAAGGGGCCACATAAAATCTATGCACGTTGTACTGATAGGTTAAAAATAATTTATATGGCAATTCTCTGTAATTGTCAAATGGAAAGTGGGCAGGGCTAAGGAAAGGGGATGGGGCAAAGGAGGCACCACAATTTCTAATGCCGGCCCTGATCATCCCAGAGGGGGGAGAGAAAACATGTTGTGTATGTTTGAACCATATGATGGGTACTCCATAAGAATTGATAGTGATAATTGAAGGGAAAGAGTAAGAAATTTCCCCATAGTCTTTTCTTCTGAAGCACCAAATATCAGTCACTTTTAGATGGAATACTAGACTTGGAGGTCTACTGATCTGATCGCTGACAATTCTCATAATTTTATTTGTGTGTGTTTAAATAGTAGCAGAAATTATTATTATTATAATAATTATTATAATAGCATTACTATTGAAATTAAGGGGTTATTATACATTATACTGTATAATATAGAATATATATATATATATATATAAGGATTGTTATATTCTACTATTCAAGGTTGGTTTTGTTGATTAAGTTGCATTAAGCAGAATGCAGTCAACAATAATATTTATAAATATACCTTTTTGGGAACAAACTTGTATGCCAGCTATCACCATTATCAAGGCAGTGTAAACTACAAAGCTGAAAAAAAGCAAAGAAACCAATGCACCTCAGCTTTTATTAGTCCGACTTCAGCCAATTTAGCTGTTTGAAAACACTCAACTTCCTCTGGAAACAAAAAACCCAACAACTTGAGTGTTGAGAGACAGTTTGTTTCTGACTTAGATAGTTAATTACAAACTTGACATGGATACTTGTTGCTGGTATCATTAGTGATGGCACTTCATTCGGTTACATTGGCATGTTTGTTTCACCAGAGATTACCAGCATTAACCTCCATGGGATACCACACTTTCTAGCAGTTAGCACATCTAAGTCCCACTTGTTTTGATGGGATTCACATGTGGATGTTAGCTGTTAGCACATGCTGTACCTTCCTGTAAGATCATGCTCTATATAGGGAAGGTTATTGAGCGGGCAGTGGCGCTCCAGCTCCAGGTTCATCTGGATAGCATCGGGCTCCTTGACCCTTTTCAATCTGGGTTCCGCCCCGGCTATGGCACCGAGACGGCGTTGGTGGCCTTGGTAGACGACCTCCGCCGGGAGATGGATGCAGGATGTTCGACATTTCTCATCCTGCTAGATCTCTCGGCCGCTTTTGACACCGTGGACCATGGGCTGCTGCTGAGACGGCTGCGTGACCTGGGGGGTCTGGGCGGGACCGTTCTTGAATGGTTCCGCTCATTCCTCTCGGGGAGGAGCCAACGGGTGGTGCTGGGGGAGGAAACATCGTGCCCCCGCGCTTTACCGTGTGGCGTTCCGCAGGGATCGATCTTGTCTCCGCTGTTGTTTAATATCTATATGCAGCCCTTGGGGGAGGTCGTGAGAGGGTTCGGGGTGCGTTGTCACCAGTATGCTGATGATACTCAGCTGTACCTCTCCTTTTCTACTGACCCAGACCCTGCTATCTCGTTGCTATCCCAATGTTTGGAGGCCGTGGCGGATTGGATGCGGCTGAGCAGACTGAAGCTCAACCCAGATAAGACGGAGGTGATGGTGGTGGGGAGGGCGAAGGGGGTGGTGGCCCCCCTAGTTGGGGGGGTTCGCCCTCCTGTAGCTCAGCAGGTTCGGAGTCTGGGGGTAGTATTGGACGCAGACCTGCGTCTGGAGCGGCAGGTGGAGGCAGTCGCTAAGGCTGCCTTCCGCCAGCTTTATCTTGTGCGTAGGCTGCGTCCGTATGTCTCTGGCCCGGACCTGGCCTCCCTCATCCATGCCTTTGTCACCTCGAGGCTCGACTACTGCAACGCGCTCTACGTGGGGCTTCCCTTGTTCTTGGCTCGGAGGCTGCAGCTGGTGCAGAATGCGGCGGCTCGTCTTCTTACGGGGACGGGTCGCCGGGAGCACATTACACCGGTGCTCCGAGCTCTGCACTGGCTGCCGATAGTGTGCCGGGCCAAGTTCAAGGTCCTAGTGATGATCTATAAAGCCCTATACGGTCTTGGCCCCTCATACCTTAGGGACCGCCTCGCCCTTCGCGCCCCAGAGCGGCTCCTGCGGTCTGCCGGGGGTGCCCTCCTGGAGGTCCCCCGTGTTAAACGGGGGGCCACGATGGAGAGGGCATTCTCGGTGGTGGGACCGCGGCTGTGGAACTCCCTTCCGGAGGAAGCTCGCCTGGCCCCAAGCCTTTTAACATTTCGGCGGAACTGTAAGACCTGGCTGTTTGCCCAGGCCTTTGGGAGGGAGGGCGGGGAGGGGGGTGTTTAGTCCCCTACCCATTTGTGTTGGTTTTTGTCTGGCCCTGTGAGTTATATTTATATTTCATATTTAAGGTTTTTAAACATTTTGTATTTTATTGTATTTTTATGATTTTAATGTTGGAAGCCGCCCCGAGCTGCGTTGCAGGAGGGGCGGGATAGAAATTTATTAAATAAATAAATACCTCAACTATAAACTCCATTCTAAATTCACACTTATGAAATGACTCTGACACTGTTTGCTGGTTGGGCAGTGAAACATTGGTGTATCATACTCATTTTAGGGCTCTTTGCAGTGGTGGCCTGTGATTTCTGTCATGACAAACTTCAAGGACATAGACCAAAGATGGGGAACCTTTCCTTTCAAGGGACCACATTGAAAATTAGTATGAGCTCAGAGGACTGCATAGAAGTTGGGGGCAAGGGTGCTTAAGGGGTGTGCTCAAGAAGAGGAGGATCCAGATAATGAATCTCTGCTATGGATCGGTCTCTTATGTGACTGTGCATAAGAGGGGTAGGAACTTTATCAAGGGACTAGATGCAGGAACTGGAAAGGGGTCACATAAAAACAAGCTGTGGGCCTCATTTGTCCCCTGGACCTGTGGTTCCCCATCCCTGGAATAAGTGCTATGTGAGTGCTGAAAAGTAAAGAGGCACAGCTAAAAATGCTGCATGGTGACCAGTGTACTTGGCCTGCTGCAAGTAGTGCTCATAGGAATGGGAAAAGGGATTTATTAGCATGAAGTCAGAGCCCTTTGCCTTTCTATGGAACTGATTTAAAAGACACTTAAATCCTCTGTTTGCATTTAGTCAGGTACTGCTGTTCTGTATACAACGTATAAATCTTGTTTGTTTGACACTTGAAGAACTGGTTCCAACCTTTTAGATGTATTGTGAGAAGCAAGAACCATAAGTAGGAAACTGTAAGACACACTAAAGGTTCACAGCAAATGCAGACTATTCTGTCTTTTTGGCAACCAAATAAATTTGGGACTGATAAAATTTAGTTTATTTTTTTCTGCAGTGTTTGAAAGTATGACCTGTTGGTCTTTTAAAAAATCATTGAAATTAAACTTGTTGATCCAACACCAGTAACCAGGTGTGTCAAAGATTCCTGGGGCTCACTCTATCTGGCTGATAATCCACTTGCTCCAGAACAGCCACAACTCAGGGTGCTTTTAAATGAGATGCTCCCACGCATGGTGACTCATGAGCCAGTCAACCTACCTCCTGTCTGAAGGTGGTGTGGGGGATGTGTGCTCCTGATACGCACCGCACCCATTGATGGCCACTCACAGTGCACTGCAGAGAAATCTAGAGTATGCCATGCGGAGCAAGCTAAAAAAGTGCATGGTAATGGGCACCTATATATCCCCTGCCCATATGAACTGAGGCAGCCAGCCATGTCAGCAGACTGGTCCGCCGCCCATAGGCACTGGACAGGGGGACATGCCCTTTGGAAGTCGCAGCAATTAACTGGTTGTGAGCACCGGGGAGCCTGGGTTCCCCAGTGCTCCTGCTGGGACATGTTAATTTCAAAGGCCAGCCCAGCACGCTTCCCCCTCCCCTGTGGTCCATGGCAGGGGGAGCGCGAGGCAGCTGCTGCAGTAGTGGCTACTGCAGGGTGCTCATTTAAAAGCACCCTGAGTTGTGGCTGTTCTGGAGCAAGTGGATTATCAACCTTCAGACAGGAGGTAGGTTGACTGGCTCATGAGTCGCCATGCGTGGGAGCATCTCATTTAAAAGCACCCTGAGTTGTGGCTGTTCTGGAGCAAGTGGATTATGCAGCGCGCATGCTTGAACTGACTCAGTCAGTAGAGCATGTGCTCCGCAGCACATCTCGCCGCCAAGCGCCTCCATTGAAGTAATTGAACTAACTGCCTGGTGCCAGCAGCCAGTCCCCAGGACCCCGACAACAGTGAGTAAATGCGTGCGGCGGTGGGGTGGGGTGGGTTGGGAAGCAGAGGCTGGGGGCCTGGGATGCAAGGGGGGGAGGGTGTGTGTGCACTGTGCACCCCCCCTTTCCCCAGTTTCACACATCCTTTCCCCCCCCCCCCCT
>QEPC01011258.1:3829436-3864084 GCA_003113815.1 Sphenodon punctatus | reverse complement strand
CCTAGGCCCGCCGACCTTACTACCCCAGTGCCCCTCCAACATCAAAACCCACCACCCGCCCCTGGTATCTTAATATCTAATCATGATTGATAGATAGATAGATAGTATTTATTGTTTGGCCCTTGGCCGTAACAAATTAATATCTAATCACAAACGGCCCAAGAAAGCTTGTACTTAATTTAAGTAAACCACACAGACACCAGCTTATAATAAGAAAAAGTTTACAAAAGAATTTAAGATTGTCATAAAGGTTCAGAATTTACACAGAAGTAATGTAAAAGAAATAAAAGTTAGATAAAATGCAATGCGAGCTTAACTTTGGTACCCAACTATCTCTTACCCTAGTCTAGTGGTTCTCAGTCTGGGGAGCGGGAAGGCGCAGAAGATATTCTGGAAGTACAGGGGACTGGGGGGATGAGAAAGTGTTTGCCAGCTCCATGTGCTAGGGGCAATCTGCCAAATAATGGGATGGCAAGGGGGAGAGAGAGCAGAAGCAATAAGAGGGTGGGAAAGCAAGCAAGGTGTATGTATGCTTGTGTGGTGGGGGTAGAGGTCTTAAGTACTGTAGACAAGCGAAGGGGAGGGAGGCGTGGTTAAAAACAGATAGAGTAATCATGGACTAGGGCAGTAGTTTTCAAAGTCCAGATATCTTAGCCATACTTATGCTAGGTGTAAAACTTGCGAGTCCAAAAGGCAGCATCTTGCACTTGCACGGTCACAGAAACATCCTCTCTGCTACTCTCTCTCTCTTGTCCAGACCCTTTAGTAGGCTGGTTAGTCCCTTTGTAGCAGAATATTCTAGTATCGTCAACATTAGATCCTTCAGGTGATCTTTTCAACATAACCTGTATCATAACTAATATCCCCTAAATTCTTTCACCATAAAGTGTAACATTTTATACAGATTCCATAGGCACCAAACATCATTACAATCCATAAAATTGCTTTAGAGATGTATAAATGTTGCTTTTATAAAGTCCATAAACAATATGGACCATCTCAACCAAGTCATAAGTCATCACTCCCAAGTTCTCGCCACAACATATGTTTCTAATCATTATCATGCATCTCCCTTCCATATTATTCATTCAGCTTGTTTATTATTTAGTGTTCAGATTTCAAGATCTGAGGGTTATAGATGAGCTCTTATCTGCTTGTACAACATCTAGTGCAATTGAATCTTTTGGTGTTTTTGAAATGCAAATACTAGATCTTTTCCCAGATATACTAAATACTTGTATGCATGCAGTTTTCTTACTTGTTTCAGTTGCAGATTGCAATGAAAAGAAAACAGACACATTGTTGCTATGGGTACATCTGTGCAGTGCAGTACTAGAAAATAAATTCAGAAGGAAAAGGCAGATTCCAATTTATATTTCTGTCTGATGGGGGAAAGAAATTGAAACTGAAAGCACAATAAAATGAACTCCCTGGAAACCTCCCTTAAATCCTGCTTCTGCGCAGCAAAGCTAAATTTTAATGTCCCAGGTGCAACAAGTTTGTCAAGACTGTTTTGGTTTGAAGTTAACAGCAAGATGGAAGTTTTTTAAAACACCATACTCAGGGACCACAAATAAGTTCTGATACAGGGACTCATCAGGGGGAGTGTCAGCCTTAGAATTTGCAGGACCCATGGTGAAGAAAGAACCCTGTTGGTTCCATCTCCTGTCTGTGGACTAGCCCCTCCCAGGGGGACCCTCTGGGGCTCTAGAATTGTCATGTTTGGAGCCCCACACCCAACCCTGGTTGGCAGCCAGTGTGTTGCCCTGGAAAGTTGCTCTGGGTCTCCTTGTGGTAAGGCCAGCCCTGACTCTTAAGCATAATACAGGGCGTTTGCCCCCACCGGACATGGGATCGCTACCCAGCTTCCACTCATGGCATCATCTCAGAGAATGTGATGCTAGCTAATGTGCGCCTGCGGAACTGCTCCCTGTCTATTCGGGTGCAGTACCAAGGCCGGTCTGAGGAGAGAGCGCTGGCACTGACTGTTTACTTTCAATTTTGGAGCAGTCAAAATATGCACTCCTAAATAAATAAAATAAATAAAACCAACACAAACCCACAAGGCGCTGTCCTGGGCCCTCTCCTCTATCTACACCCTGTCCCTTGGCAAACTCATTGCTTCTCATGGCTTCCAATATCACCTCTACGCTGACGACATTCAACTCTATCTCTCCACCCCCCTCTCTCCCCTTCTGTCCAAGCTTGTCTCATCAATTGTCTCTCTGAGTTCTCCAGCTGGATGTCCCAACGTCAGCTCAAGCTCAACATGGCTGAGACTGAACTCCTTCTTTCCTCCCTACCCTTCTTCTCCCTCTTCCCTGTCCATCCTTATCGATGGGGTCACCATCTATCCTGTTCCCCAAGCCCGTAGCTTGGGCTTTGTCTTCAACACTCACCTTTCCTTTAAACTTTACATCGACTCTGTTGCCAAGTCCTGTTGCTTTGCCCTCCATAATATTGCTCGGATTCGCCCCTTTCTGTCTCCTCAGCCAAAACCCTTGTGCACGCGATGGTAATCTCTTGCCTTGACTACTGCAACCTCCTTGCTGGCCTCCCCCGCTTTCACCTGTCCCCCCCTTATCTCCATCCCAAACTCCGCTGTAGGGTCATCCACTCAGCCCGTCGCTTCGACCACGTGCAGCCTCGCCTCTCCTCACTTCACTGGCTCCCCTTTCTTCAACGCATCCTTCACAAACTCCTGGTATTTACTTACAAAACCCTTCACAATCTGGCTCCCCCTTACCTCTCAGCCCTAATCTCCTTACACACTCCTGCACACACTCTCCGCTCCTCCTCTGTCCCCTCCCTCACTCTCCCTTGTCTCCTCTGCTCCCGTAACCGCCTTCACCCATTCTTCCTTGCTGCCCTCCATGCCTGGAACTCCCTCCCTGCCCATATCCGCCTTTCCCCCTCCGTCCACACTTTCAAATCCCTCCTCAAAACCCATCTCTTCCTTGCCGCCTTTCCCGATGCCTGTTAGAACTTTCCTCTCAATATTTACTGTCTGCCCTCCCTGCAGACTCCTGCAACCAAGCCAAACACGACACCTGAGACTTCGCATCCGCTGGAATGTTACTTATCCCTTGTCTCTCCCTATGTCCCCTCTCCTTGTCTCCCCCCTCCGTGTCTATTAGATTGTAAGCCATAGGCAGGGACCGCGTCTATCTTATTGTTCTGCAAAGCGCCAGGTACATAGCTGGCACTATACAAATGCTTATAATAACAATAACAAAGAAAACTGATGAAAAACACAGTGGGGGCAGCATCCTATACCCAGAGTTCACCACAGCTGTGACTCATGGGATGGAGCGTGGCGTGCAGTGCCTCCCCATTCGTTAGGTTCATCTACTAAACCAGCTGAGTGGTGGCTGCATGGGCTACAGCGGACTACTGCCTTGTCAGGTAACACCCACGGTTATTGTATTGTTTTGGTAGTACCTGTTTGGGAGTTTTGCTCCATACTTCGTATAAATCTCAGGTGTTTATATATATATATATATATATATATATATATATATATATATATATAAATAAAAGGTTTTAGAAATGTATTAGAAATGCTTCACATAGTACCTGTTAAACCATCTGGGTATAACTAGATACAGTGATGAAATGGGCTGAAATGATTAGAACCTAAAAATATGTTTCTGCTTCTTGTGAGCTGGAAATTGGTTTCGAAACATGATTTAGGGGAGATGCTGGAAAATACAACGTGGTCTTTAATTTAACTTGTGTAAAACCCACCCCAGCTTCTACAAAACTCAAGACTTTTAAGAAATGGTTTCCATTGTTGTTTTAAAAACCGAAAATTTCAGCCACACCTGAAACGGAAACAAAAGTGAAACTAACAAGAACATAAGTAGTGCCATACTGAGTCAGACCAATGATCCATCAAGCCCAGCATCCTGTCCCCCAACAGTGGCTAATCTCGATCGCATGGGAGAAGAACCAATAGTCACAATGGGCAATCCATTCCCCATTGTTCACTCCCAGCTCCCGATAGTAAGAAGTTCATCCCGTAAGCTACTTGGTTAATAGCCATTAATGGACCTACTCTCTAAGAACTTATCTGGTCTTTTTGTAACCCAACTATGTTACTGGCCTTGACAACATTCTCTGGCAACAAATTCCACAAGTTAATTATGCGTTAAGTGAAAAACTACTTCCTTTTATTTGTTTTAAATCTGCCGGCAGCTAGTTTCATGGAGTGTCCCTTAGTTCTAGTACTATTTGAGAGGGTATATAACCGTTCCCTAGCTACTCGTTCTATACCACTCAAGATTTTATAAACCTCTATCATGTCCCCTCTCAGTCTTCTCTTCTCTAAGCTGAAGAGACCCAGCTTGTCAAACCTCTCTTTGTACAGAAGCCATTCCATACCCTTTATCATTCTCGTTGCCCTTCTCTGTACCTTTTCTAGTTCAGCTATGTCTTTTTTGAGATGGGGTGACCAGAACTGCACACAATATTCCAGGTACAGTCACACCATCAATTTGTATAGCGGCATTATGACATCCTCAGTTTATTCTCTATCATTTTGCAAATAACCTCCAACGTTCTATTTGCTTTTTTGACTGCTGCTGCGCACTGGGCTGAGGATTTCAGTGTATTGTCCACGATAACTCTCAGATCCTTTTCCTGAGTGGTAACTCCTAGCTTAGTACCCAGCATTGTCTGCTCATAGTTTGGATTATTTTCCCTACGTGCATCACTTTGCACTTGTCCACATTAAATCTCATCTGCCATTTAGATGCCCAGGCCCCCAGTCTTGCAAGATCCTGTTGCAGTTCTTCACAGTCTGCTCTTGTTTTAACTACCTTGAATAACTTGGTATCATCTGCAAATCTGATCACCTCACTCTTAATGCCCTTTTCCAGATCATTAATGAATACATTAAACAGCACCGTTCCCCACTTTTTACATCTCTTCATTGTGAAAACTGACTATTCAGTCCTACTCTTTGCCTCCGATCCTTTAACCAGTTACTGATCCATAGTAAGACACTACCTCCTATCCCAGGACTTTTTAATTTTCTCATGGCTTTTATGTGGGACCTTATCATATGCTTTCTGGAAATCCAGGTACACTATACCCTGTCTCCCTTGTCCACATGTTTATTTACACTCTCAAAGAATTCTAACAGATTAGTGAGGCATGACTTATCTTTGGTAAATCCATGTTGACTCTTCCCCATTAAGCCATGTTTATCAACATTAACAATTCTGTTGTTAATGATAGCTTCCACCATTTTGCCCAGCACAGACATCAAGCTTACTGGTCTGTAGTTTCCAGGATCACTTCTGGATCCCTTTTTAAATATCGGGGTTACATTTGCCATCTCTCCAGTACAGTGGCAGATTTTAGCGATAGGTTACAAATTACTAACAGTAATAAGTCTGCTTCTGTTTGTGCAAGCCCAGCACAGACATCAAGCTTACTGGTCTGTAGTTTCCAAGACCACCTCCGGATCCCTTTTTAAATATCGGGGTTACATTTGTCATCTCTCCAGTACAGTGGCAGATTTTAGCAATAGGTTACAAATTACTAACAGTAATAAGTCTGCTTCTATTTGTGCAAGCGGAGATAAATTTGCAAAGTAAAAATCACGAAAGTATAAAAGTGTAATTCTTTATAAAATGATGGTTAAATTATAAAAAAGGAAAATATTTTTTAAAATATTAAAAATATTTAAAAACAGCTGAGTTGTAAGTAGACAAATCTATAAGTTGACTTTTAAAAGGCACGTTGGGTAAAGATTGGAGTCTTTTAATCCCATGTTTCCACTTGCCTTTGTACAATAATATTTTTAGTGAGGAGTAAACAAAGAGAGAGGGTGGTTGTTGGTAATGATAGATAAAGCTGGGATTGTCTTGGAGCATGTTTTCATATGCTAAAAGTTGCTTTGACAGACATTAAGATTGTGGGCCTTATGGTAGTTAATCTTGAGGGAATTTTCTCGACAATATTTCCCAAATAACCCCATTAGTCGCCTAAGCCCAATTTGAGTATGCGAAAGGAGCACCGTGTCATTGGTGTACAAAAGGCAGGAAACGTTGGTATCACTAATAAGGGGGGCATGACATTCCACAACTGAGAGATCCTTGACCAAGTAATTTAAGTATAGGATAAACAGGGTGGGGGCAAGGATACAAACCTGCTTAAACTCTCTTCGAGTTTCAATTTTTCCTGACAGAGCCCCTGTTGATTAAGTCTAACCCTTATATGGGTATCTTTATGAAGGCTAATTATCAAATGTAATAGCCTCTTATCAATATTGAGAGCAAACACCTTTTGCCAAAGACGATCCCTTGGAACTAAATCAAAAGTGGCTCTAAGGTCGACAAAAGCCGCATATAGAGCTTTCCCAGGACCCGTATATTTCTGGATCAAATGGGAAAGTAGAAAACAATGGTCCATTGTAGACCTCCCTTCCTGAAAGCTAATTTGCTCCGTTGCCAAGATATCCTGAGTCGCCAGCCATCCTATGAGTTTAAGAAGTAAAAACTTCTCATAAAGCTTACTAATTATGCTAAGCAAGCTGATGGGTCTATAGTTCTTTGGGTCATCAGGGGAACCTTTCTTAAAAATTGGGACCACAATGGCCTCACCCCAATCCACCAGGACACACCCTGAGGCATTTATCCCAGTAAACAGGGCTGCCAAGACTGGGGCCCACCAGTCCACCTCTCCTTTTAGAAACTCAGCAGGCAGGAAGTCCCCACCTGGGGCCTTACCTATTTTGAGCGAGCCAATTAGCTCCACTATTTCTTCTGAGCTAACAGGGTCCCACTCAGGAGCCACCGGCAATATCTCCAGGATATCTCCAGCGCAGCTTGGGGACCATACAAAGCTGCAAAATGTTCCTCCCAAGACTGCGCTGGGACCTGAGACCAGCCCTGGGGCAGCTTCCCCAAATTGCTGCTCCTACCTATCCCTCAAACCATCTTCCAAAACTTAAGGGAATTCATATCCGGAGAAGCCCTTTCTAGTAATTCCCAGGCCTGTCTATTATGCAGCTCTCTCTTAACCCTTAACAGGTCCCTATAATCCCGCCTTCTGTTAACCAATTCCTTACGGAGGCTCATCCCATTAGATGCCCTATATTTCCTATAGAGTCGCCTTAGCCTTGAGTGCGCCATGCAACAATCTCTATTGTACCAAGAAGGCATGGAATCTGTGCCTTCTGTTGTATGGGGACTATCTGAGCTACTGGTGGTTAGTAGTAGAAAAAGCCAGGCCAGCAAATTCTGTTAACAGTAGAGCAGAGCTTCTGGTGAAGAGGGCTCAAGCAGCTCATCATTAGCTGTCCTCCCCTAGGAGACCGGAGAAATACTGACAGGGAAGAGGCTAAATCCCCACCCCATCTTCTCCTAATTATCCCTGGACTGGGAATGACAATAGTATCAGTTGTAGGGCTTGACCCCCCTGACTTACTCCCTCTCAGATACAAAGTGAGGGTCAATGGCAAATGATCGCTTCCCATCCACAAACCTACCTGAAAGTCAATTATTAGTGAGATGATACCCGCAGAAACTGCGATGTAGTCTATAATGCTACTACCCTTTTTAGAAATATAGGTAAATTCTCCCGGGTAATCTCTCCATCCACACCCATTTAAGGCATAGAGGTCCCTTTCAGCCAATAATTTAGAAGACAAAATGCCATTTCTATTCAAACCTGTATCCTTCAGACATCTTGACACTAGTGGAGAACAGTCTTCATCCTGCCAAAATCCCCCATAATCAATAAGATCTCTTGCAAAAAAACTAGGGCATAGGTGGTTTATAGATAAGGAGCAAATTGAACAAATGAAGGTCTTTAAATATCTGGGTCTCCTTTTCCTGGTTAGGGCAAAGAAATTAAACAAAGCTCTTTTAGCCTTTTTCCGTTCACGGGGCGGTTGCTTGGTGACTCCAGTAATCAAAATATTCTCCCTTAAATGTGTTCCCCAAATGCTGTATGGTGCTCATGTTTGGGCTCTGGGGAAAATAAAGAATCTTGAGAGATTGCAATCTGGCTTTATCCGTGCCTTGTTAACTGCCCCTCTGGGGGTTAGCAATATGGTTCTGTACATGGAATGTGGACTGATTCCCTTGCAGGAAAGGGTCTGGATGGGAGCCTTAAATTACTGGCTACGGCTACATTTCAAAATAGCCGTAGCCTTTATCTCAGTTGGTGGTTGATGACCAGTTCCCCAGTGCCTGGCAAATGGTAGTTTTGAAGAAACTAAACCACTTGGGTTATACCCCAGAGATGCTTGCCCCTTTGGGCTACAAAACTGCTAAAAGACTGGTGGTCGTTAGGTTGTTGGATATTAGCCGCCAAGATATGAGGGCATCCTTGGGAGAAAATGGGGCCTTGGGCCTATATAGGTCATTGATTGGGGGGCGGATTCTCCAATGTCTTATTTGGACTGTGGTCTCACGTCACTAAATAGGAGACTCTTCTTCTTGGCGAGGACAAATTATTTTCCATCAGCTATGACTGAAGGCAGATATCAGGGGATACCCTGACTGAGCGATTTTGCAGTTGTAATCTCTTATGAATAGAGTCCGTTAAGCATATAATATTGGATTGCCCTAGGTATGGGGAAGCACGGAAGAGATTGATATCTCCCTTGATTGCACCATTCCCTGGTAGACCCTGGGAATTCTATATAAAATTGCTGTTGGGAGACTCCTCTAAGGAGGTTACTAGAAGTGTGGCACTGTTCTTACATTGTGTCTACATCAGTAAATTGAATGAACTATAGCCCTTTTGGGTTATTGGATCTTAATGTTCTAATCTTTGCAAATGTATATGTTTATGTTACATGGGTCTAACACCCTTTTGGGTATTTTATTCTTTTTATTTTGCAGAAGCGTTATGCTGATTGTACATTGTATTTTTGCTTTGTTTTATTTATTTTTGCAATGGCTAATCAGCCACGCAATAAATTGAAATTGAAATTGAATTGATTGTGGGGGAAGGGAATTAAGCATGAGTCTGGAATACTAGGTGGACTCAAAACAAAACTAAAAGTACTTTTGGTCATTATAAAAAGTAGAAGTGTGAAACAACTGTACTTGTGCATAGAATGAAAATAAGCACCATAAGTGGCGAGTTTAACTTTCTGCAGCCTGCCAGCATACTTATAGCACTAATCTCCACCTGTGCAAAGAGGGACAGAAGCCATATCTCCTGACCCCTGAAGCCACGTCATTGTTGTCGTCATTTTGGTTCAGCTGTTTTGATCATATTGATATTTCACATGCACAATAATGCTAGCAGTGCCAAAACAAAATAACTGAATTACTGAAATGGTTGAAATAATCCAACTAAAATGGATATTTGTTTCGGAAAATGAAGTTGACATCAGGATCCTGGCCCTGAGATGAGACCTGGAGAGGGCAAGAAGCTGAACAGAGCCAGGAGTCAGAGTCTAGGGCATCCTGTAAATCCAGTGTCTGGTCCATGAGGGTAGGCAAGAGGCCTAGTCTGAGGGCTGGTGGAGCCAGGTCTCTGTCTGGTTGTTCAGGACATGGGCTTGCTTATGACCCAGGAGTCCCTGACTAATCAGAGTATGGGCCATCAGAGTTGAGCCAGACTTGCAAGGGTCAAAGGGTGTGGCTCTAATACTTCACCACAACAGCCTGGTGGCAGTGTGGATTCCACTACTGCTTATGAACCCAGAGGTTCAGAGTTTAAGGCCTGTCATTGCATCCTGACAGATGGAACTAAATAGCAGTTCATATCTGTTTTGTCAGACCAGATTCAAAGTGGGTGAAATTGTTGGATGCAATACATGGATCAGCTCTACTTTATATTGTGCTAGGTAAAACTTCTTAATACCTAGGCTGATAGTAGTCGTATTGGATCTATAGACTGAACAGTTCCTTTGCATTGTCTTCACATTATTAATTTACTTGAAATTCATTTTTCTCTTTTGTTTAGTGCTTAGGTTTTTCCTGACTGACTACTACACTTACGGCATGAGTCAAAATGTTTATCTCAAGCTTGTACTCTAGCAGAAATTGCTGTCTGTTGGTGCAGATTTTTGTCACCTGTGTCATATTTCAAGGGAGAGTTTAAGTGGATGATGTCTCCTCTTATTTGCATTCTTTTTGAAAGACCTTATTTACATGTTCATCATGTCTAATTCCATGTAAAGAAAACTGCAGATTAAACAAAGGTTTTAGTGGTGTTCTGTGGGTGGGTGGGTGGCTACCACAGTGGAGTGGCTGTTCAATACCTATTCATCTAGAATCTTTTAATTTGTATAATTCTCATTAACAAAGCTGGCAGGAAACTGAAGCCCCTTTATCTTTTGCTCTCAAGACTTAATTTTAAAATGGGGGGAGATTTATATGATGAACATGAGCAGATAAGTGCTCCCCCATGGGCTGAATCCAGCCTGTGGTAGAATCCCATCCGGTCTATAGTCTTAAAATTTGGTTTTATGAAATATTAGTATTTTAAAAGTAAAATATACATTTCCAGAATTCCATCATACAATAACAACTCCAAACTCTTTGATCGTGATCCTGCTCAGCTCCTCCACCAGCACAAGGGGCCTTGTGCTGGTGGAGGGCCGAGAATAAGCCAGCGCGGGTGTTTGGGCACCGACGGAAGTGGTGTTCTGCTGGCCAGATGGCCATACCCCATCTGTCGGGAAGATAGCCATGCCCCCTGCATTGTCTGTAGGAAAAGGGACACAGACCAGGATGGGGTTCCCTAGCCCTCTGAGAGTGCCCCACCAGGGCTGTGGGTATCCTACCAGGGTACCCCACCAGCAGCAAAGCCCTCCAGCCCCAGCCCCCGACGTGGCAAACTTGGCTCCTGCGTCAGTGCACCCTTACTTCTGCTCAGAGGAGGATTAAGGTGTGTGCAGCCATCTGGAAGGCTGTCTTCACCCTCAGGAGCCGCTGTACTCCCGCCCGGCCAGCCCCCAAACTCCAGAGGGCAAGAACCCTGCATGGCCCCCTGTGCGTCCTGGCTCCCGTCCCAGCGCCATGGCATCGCTGAGGTGTGGGAGGAGGGACAGGGTCTTGCGGGAGACTGCCCAGGGCTCTCACCCTCTGGAGTTCGGGGGCTGGCTGAATGTGCATGTAGTGGTACCTGAGGGTCAGGGCACCCCTGCTTGCCCCCCTTCCTCCTGCTTCCTGCCGGTGCCCCCGGTGCAGGGGCAGGAGCTGGATTAGGTGCTGTGGCCCAGTGCTGTCTGCCGGCACAACATTCTGTTGTGCAGGGGAATAGGTGGATCGCAGTCTTCATGTTTAACTCAGACAATTCTTTGTGTTGAGTTTTAACAGGTTTGTCTACCCCAGCACTATAGAAATAATGTACACTGGACATGCAATGGGAATTTTTTGTTTAATCTGGCCCACCAGGAAATTACTGTGAGGGAACCCAGCTCACAATGGCCAAGAAGTTGGATAACCCTAAAGTAGATTATACATACCAGCTTTAGAAAGGCTAACATGATCATTTATTGGGTATCTTACAGTTTTGGGCAGCAGGGGGCTGTATTTACCAAGAATGAATGTGCTTGTGAGAGGTTTTTTCTTCTTCATTTTTCCTCTCTCCAATTAGGTTTTTTTTTTAGCACAAGGGAACACATACATCTGTCTGTACAGATCACTTGTGAGAGACGTGCCCCAACAAAAAGTAATAGAACTAAGTTTCAAAGAGTTTCTCTCTAATTTCCTTTTTTTAAAAGTTCAGGAAACGATTCTTCCTTTTTTCAGAAATATTAATCTTAGTATATTTTGCCTGGTTAATTAGATGTCTCTTTAACATTACTTCCAATAGTGGATATGCAAGTTGCCCTGGGGGCTTTGTACCAGTTGTGTAGGAAGTCATTCCAGTTGATAATTATGACTTTGTAAGTGTGGAGCTGAATCTAGAATGCCAAGCTGACTGTGTAGCAAGCTGTACGTTTTGGGTCTGCTGTGATACAGAAAGGTTGTATAAAGTGTGGAGCCACCCTTTCCTTTCTTGTACGTTGTCTCTTGATGTATTTTCTAATCTAATAAAGGAGAACGGAAGACCCATGTAGTTAAGGACTATGCAGGTATGACATGAAGTGTTTTACCAACTTGGGTAAAACACTTTAAGTGCCATCTCCTTCCACACTTCCGACCCCTGTGACAAGTCCCTGCCCACACCTTACGGTGCTGATCTGCCATGGTGGGGGAATGAAGGAAGTGGTTTGTGGAGGTGGGGTGTACTCTTTCTTCCCTTTGATCAGTTGTTTGGTGGGCAGGACTAGCCTGAGTTGCCCCTCCCCCACATTGCAAGCCCCAGCCCAGGTCTTGCAGTGCAGGATAAAGAGGGGTGCTCTTGCTTCCTGCTGCACTGGAATGGGGACAGGGGGTATACCTGCTGTGAGATTGGCAAGGCACAAGGGCCAGTTTGACATTCCAGGGGCTGTTCAGAGTCCATGCTTCAGAAAGGTGCCACACTGGACAAGGTGTCCACCCTGTCCAACAGGAGGGCTGACTCTGGGTACATGTCTAAGAACCAAGAGACCAGTCTGATATGCTCACAAATGTCTCCTGGTAGCTCTAAGATACTATTTCTCTCTCTACTTCAGTTTTCACATTTGTAAAATGGGTCCCAAAACTCTTTTGAATGTTGTGGGTATGCAAGGATCTGTACTACTGTGAGAATTCTCATAGATAAAGAAATAACCTGTGTGGACCATTCTAACTGACAGATGAGATTTAAAAAACAAAACTCATTTTCTAAAAAATTTTGGTACTAATATTAGCATGTTAGTCAAAGATTGGTGCAGGTAGTTATATCTTGTGTGTATAAATCTGCCTTTAATTACTTCCCTGCTGCTCTCCAGCCTCTGCAGTGAATATTCTTCAGTTTGTGTCCTAAACTATGTAATAATATGATGCTCAGTTGTTTAACTTTAAAGCAGATATTGCTAGTTTCATTGTGGTTTGATGTGGTCCCCAAGTGTATTAGTTTGTGAACCACCTGGGATCCACTGGTGTGAAAAGTGCTGTGTGAAAAAACTACAAGATACCATTTTATTACCTCACATGCCGTAGGGTATGAAAGCTAGGAAAAATTCCAGCAAGTTGGTTACATTCACAACAGAATTAAAAATTAGAGTACAGCCTGTGTTTCTGAGATAAGTAAGGCCAATTCTACTCCATAATATGCATACATATTAGTGTTCTTGTCACTCTGATGGCTGCTAATAATAGTAGCTGTGATATCCGATGTATGAAAGGACCATAGAAGGAGTTGTAAATTAAAAATTTTCATCATCCATAGCCAAGCTCACATCCCTTGTTTTCCGTTCTTGTACTTCATGACTTCAGTTCTTATTGTCAAGCAAGTCAGAACATTATCCTTTCATATTTTGGTTCTAGATATTGCTGGATTTGGACTAAGCAAGATAAATTGTTCTCTGTTTTTTGTTACTTTCGGTGTTAGCTAACTAGCTCTTTGGGTGGGGGGGACATTTTGAGTTCAGTTTTTGCAATCAATTTCCCCCCCCTTGGTATTAAGATTTGTAGTGAACAATCAGTTATGGCAACAACCTTCTTCCCACCTCCAGTTGCTTAATCTTGATTTGCAAAAGTCTCTAAAATGGAGGTGTTGCAGCCTTTGGCAATAGAGATGGGTGAAAAGGCAGAAGATGGACATGTCCAGAGGTAGAGTGTCTGTGTGAAAAGGGCCTATAACACTGATAAAATGGGTATTACATTTTATTATCCATGTTACACGGCACCCATAGAGCATACCTGCAGCCCTGCAATGTGTATAATAAAATATAACACCCATTTTATCAGAGTTAGAGTGACTGTGTGAAAAGGGCCATAGTTAAAGGGCAGGGCATAGGAGAAGGCAGTGGCCCTTTGTGTGAGGGGATTACTAAAAGCCTGATGAAAAATACAGGATAAAACACCATGTAATTGCTAACATGCTGCAGCATAAATAGAAAACAACAATTGGCAGGGTCTGAAGCAAATAGTTTCCACATGTCAGAGTGAATCTTCTAATGTACTTCGGAGGTTTCTGCAAATCATGGGCTACTTTCATATTAATACAAATAAATGCTGGTGCCATAATCACTTACTGCCTGAGCACATGTCGGATGTATTTAGGGGAATAGTGATTTGAAAACCAGCACAGATTTTATGCATGCTGATGGTAAAGATTTTCAACAACAAAAATTGGAACAAATTATAGCAATTTTATTGTTTTGGTACTTGTAGGCAAATGGATTCTTTAGTGACTGGGTTTCAATCTATGTTCTAGGAATTATCTCACACACTGTAGCTGGGTTGATCCTCCCCCCCTGCCCCCATTGCTGTGATTAAATTGAAGAGATTAAATTTGCAGGAGATCACTCAGTTGCTGAAATAAACAATTCTTGAAAAACCTCAAGGCTCTGCAGCAGTTTATCAAGGCAGATAAATTAAAATGTTTTTTTCTGGCAACTTTTGGATGATGGCATGTATGACTTGCTAGGAATTTACAGTGTTCCCCAAATCAGTTTTTCAGCATTTCCCTCGCACGTATAATTGATAATTTCTCTAACATTCTTCCTCAGCTTGCTCCATCCCATTCCCAACCTTGTACACTGCCTGATTAATATGAAGCAATGTTCTTCTTTGAGGGTCTTTCCACATGCACACAGAAGGTAGTTGGTGCCATGAGGCACCAAGACCAGGCAGATTACCCAAGCGGCTTCTAGGCAGGGAGTGGAGAGATGAGGTGATTGTAGCCAGAAATAGTGTGCTGCTCCCATCCCCATGCCTCCAGTTCTTTCTCTACCATGACAGAGATTGGGCAATTGTCAGACCTTCACCTCAGCAGTGCTGTGTAAAAAAACAAAAGGAGAACAATTTTATCTCAAGCTACATGCTGGGAAACATGAGGGCACCCTGTCTCACTTTCCCCATGTTTTCTGCTCCTCTTGGTGCATGGTACAGACGGATTTAAAATGCTGCCTGGCATGCTCTACAAAGCTCCCTGACTCTGATGCCCATAACAGGTGTCTTTTGTTTGCCTCAGAGCTGAACACAATGCTGCTGCCTGTCCACTGTGCCACTCATTTAAACTTCGCACTAGAAAAGAACGGGCACAGAGGTTAGCTGAATACCTCATGATAGTAGCAAGCAATGAAATCCTCCAAATTGGTACACATCCATTGGTACCAAAGTGTGGAGCCTTGACACCACCAACACACATGACTGGGATACCTTCACCTGTACAGTTTTGCTCTGAATCACCTAGGGCAGTGCCATGATCTTCTACCTCACAGCCTGCATCTCAAACACCAGTTAAAAGCACTGTGGCCAAGAGGTCAGTGCAAAGAAAACAACATTCAGAGGATATTTCATCTGAAAAGAAGAAAACCAATTCAGCTGCTCCTGTACTAGAAGACGGGGCCCCTAAGACAAAAAAGAAATGGCACCATTCTCCATCTCCTAAATTTTCTTCTAGACTGTTTACCTCACCCCTACATCATGGTTTACCCTCTCCATTGGCAATGTCAGGGAGATGTATGCCCCTGTTCAACACTGAGGTGTCATTTTATTTATTTATTTATTTAAAAAATCATTTAATATCCCGCCCCTCCTGCTCCAAGCAACTTGGTGCGGCTTACAATGTTAAAACATATAAAACCATAAAATACAATAAAAAGGGGAGGCACAAAACCAAACCACCCCCTCCTCCTCCTATCTCCCTCGCCAAACGTCAGGTGGAACAGCCAGGTTTTACAGATACGACAGAAAGAGGAGAGATCCGGGGACACTCGGGCCTCCACTGGGAGGGAGTTCCACAGCTTAGGTGTGGCCACCGAGAACGCCCCCTCCATAGTGGCCCCCCTGGCCACACTGGGCTATGTGCACCTGCTGTCGTTGCCACCCCCGCCCCTGATGGGAGCCCCTGCAGCCGGGTGTCAGGCGCTCCGGGCCCATCTGACAGTCAGCTGCCTCCTCAGCACCTTCCTTCCGCCTGTGGCCTGGGTGCTCGCAACAACGTCTGCTGCCTCTGTGGGACGACTGGATCCCCTGTGACTCGGCTCCGCCCGCCTGCCTGTCGCCCTCTCGCCTGGGACCTTCTGCCCCATCCCCCGCGCCCTAGCCCCACGTGCTCCCGTACTGTCTGTCGCTGTGCCGGGCCGGTGCTGCTTGTGTCCTCAATAAACACCCTTTGTGCTTCACTGTGCCTTGTGTTACCTCCTGTGTCCTTGGGCTGCTGGGTCCCCCTTCCCCTTGGCTGCTGGGCTCCTGTCCCCTCCCCCTCCCAGTGGGCTGGCTGTGCCAGCCCCTCCTCCCGTGCACCCGACCGGCCTGGGGGGTTCCCTGTCCCCCCCTGGTGTGTGCCTCCCTCTGCCCCCCTGCTTGACTCCCCTTTGTTGTGTGGATGTGCTGCTTCGTTTGTGTGTGTGCGCTTCTCGTTTTGAAGTGCGTGTGCCTTCCGTAGTGCGGCCACTGTTTGCGAGCGCTGCTCCCTCCACCCCCTCCCTTCGTGTTTCCCTTCCATGGGCGGGGCCCTTCACCGTCTTTGGCTTCATTTGCCCTCCGGCGCCCATGTTTGCATCCGTGTAACCCCGGTGCCTTGTGGGGCTCCCACCGTGGTTCTCGCCACCACGTCACATCTGTTGGGTTCCCCCGGCCTGTGTTCTCTCCGGTTGGCCCTGGGCGGTGGTGCCGCCCCTGTCACATCTGTTGGGGTCATGCGTCTCACCCCGGCCCGCGGTGAAGCCATTCGCACCGGGTGGGATTCACTGTAGTGAATTTCACCGCGTCACGTCTGAAATCACCCTATGATACTGCAAATAGGAATTCTGGTCAGTAGGCTTCATATAAGTGAAAGTTTTAATTTGCCCATTTTCAAAACAGATACATAGGTCCAAAAAATTATTTTGATATTCATTAAACTGCATAGTGAATTTTATGCTTTCGTGAAGACTATTAATCCATAAATTATATACTGAGAGCAAATATTGGTCTCCTGTCCAGATAATCAGGATGTCGTCAATGTCCACCTCTCCCAATTCAGGGGCCCCAGTCCCCAAGTGCACAGGCTGGGGGCTTCAGCCCCAACCTCAGCTGCTCCCAAGGTGCTCTCAGGTGCCGTAGCTGCAGGGGTGCCTGCTTGTGGCAGCGACTGCCTTTCTTTTGACCTTCCCCATGGAGCTCCAGGATGGTTGGGGGATGCTGGGTGTGTGTGGCAAGCTTATACCTCCTCCACAGCGCAGCTCTCCCCTGTGGTAAGCTGGTGTGTCACTGGCGGGTCAGGCCCCACTTCTCTGACAGGCTGGTGCCTTGAGCAGGGGTCTGCTGACGCAACCTTCTATGCAGCAGTGACTGTGCTGCTTGTTCTCACTCCAGCCTGCAACTAAGGCTGGAGCCCGTGATGGAGCAAGGAAGAGGCCCCACCCATGCTGGAGGCGGAGTCCATGTGGCCCCCTTTGTCCTGTATCCTGCCGTTGGGGTTGCCCATCAACCTTTCCTGGGGTTTATTCTTCCTGCCCGGGGCGGCCGTTTCACCCTTTTTCCTGCCGCTTGGTGCTTTGCAGCACTCAGCACCGTTTTTTCCCATTTTCCGGGGGCGGCGGAGGCAATTGTTTCCAAATGTTGAGCTCTTATCTGGTAACCAAAATGTTGCTTGTTAAACCCCAGATGCATAACCTTGCACTTTGTGCTATTAAATTTCATCCCATTTCTAACATTAATCCATGAGGTCATCCAGTTCACCCTGTATGATTTACCAGTCCTCCTCTGTACTTCTGCTGTATATTCCTCCCAACTTGGTATCATCGGCAAACTTCATTAGCACACTCTTACTTCCCTGACCAAGATCAGTTATGAATATATTAAATAAGACGGGTCCCAAGACAGACCCTTAAAGAACTCCACTAGCAACCTTTCTCCAACTAGAAAGTCCACTTCTCAATACAATACTTTGTTTTCATCCAGTTAAACAACTTTTCACCCATCTAACTATCTTTTTTTAAAAAAAATAATCCCATCTTTTCCGGCTTAAGCAGTATTTTACCAGTTCTGGACTTATTATTACTGTCAGTTGCTGCCTCCTGGAGACAAATGGCTTTAGGAACTAAACATTTTTAAGGCTCTTTATGCATGCAGGTTTTGTGAACACTCCATTTGTAGGCATAAAGACAGTCCTCTGTGCATGGAGATGTCATTTTTCTGTACTGTTGTGTACAAGTGTCTGTGTACATGTGCAGAGACAAGTAAAATACCTTTGATTTCAAATTGTCAATCCCAAATGTTCAAATATTATGAGTCAAGTCTTCTAAATTGATCAGTCAAGAGGTTATTAAAAGAATACATTTTGCATTTTGAGGGTTTAGGATTTACATTTTTAACATTTACACTGGATAAGATGTAAAACACAACTTAGTAATGCTGATGAGGATGAGGTAAGTGGGTGCTTTCTATTCTGAACTGATATCCTGAATGGAGCTTTCGTGGGAGCTTGAGACTGATCAGGTCTTACTCCACTGCATTCAAAGGTTTCTATAGTAATTGCTATGGCAACACTGATGCAAGAAATGTTCCCACAGGAACCCAGCTGCGAATGGTAACTGAAAACATTTTGCTGTATCTCAGTTCACCTAGTAAAATATCCCTTCAGAGATACTGGTGGAAAGTTTTCCCCTATTTACTAGCTAATATGCAAAGTCTTTTGGCAAAGATCCTAATTAACGTTTTCTTGGCCTTTTGCCTGGGAAATTATTTTTGAATACATTAATTCTATTGCAGAATATACACTCTGAAAATATTATCTATTCCTATGTGGTGGTATTGCAATATTTAGGTTTAAAACTTGTCCCACATTTAGGCTTTCACAATTTGAAAGAAATGACAGATTCTGAATATATAGTAAAAAATCTTTAACTCTGTCATTCAGAAATGATGGCATACTGCTCTTCTGACATAAGAAAGGCAGATTAGAAGCTAATCTCCATTGTTACATGACATAGGTTAAATTCACATGGCAGGGGTCAGAATCCCCTTAGTCTTTGTGACCCAAGTAAACTATTTTCAATATTCTATGGTGACTCAGCAAAGTTAAATTAATGAACACCATTTCCAGAGCTTATACTGACATGAGTCAGCAGTGTTTATGCACAAACAAAGATGGCCTGGCATCAGATGGAAGTACACATATTGAGATAGTTATAAAACAGTCCTGTTGCACGTGTAAGTAGGCCTTTGAGTGTGAATTCCTCGTCTGAGTTTATTTCACATTACTTCAGACCATTCAGTGGGGAATAAACCAGTGTTATCACATGCACATGGAATTTTATTAACATTGAAACATCACAGGTTTCATTTTGGCAGTCTATGCAAAACCTGCACTGAAGTGATTGGGAAGCTTAGTCTGTGTGAGGGGCACCCTAACCAAGCTGTTATAAATAATGAAGAGTAATAACTGCAGCCATGAAAAGACAACATTTAATCAATTTGAGGACTAGGTAGAAGTTCAAATCATATAAAGATACCAATAAGACCATAGCACCATTAAATGTCAGAAGATAAATTGTTTTTAAATCAACTGAGCCAGTTTCTGACCTCACACATGTGCTTGTTGTTCAGGGGTACCTAAGCCAGTGGTTCCAAAACCTTTTACCTGCTAGACCATGTTATGAGGTTTTAATATAATTCTGTGACCCCAGATAACCAGAAAGGCGCACAAAATACATCAAATTAACTGTAATGATCCCATTTGCAGATGACTTGACGTTACCTGAGGCTCCAACCCGTATTTGGGGAGCTTCTGAACCTAATTCAGCTCTGTACTAGTGTTGTCAAAGCTCATGTTAATGTTCACCCCCCACCCCACCCCCCAAATCTTCAGTTGTTGCAGTTATGTGAATACATGAAAAGTCTTGTTCTATTTAAATAAGCTTTAATGGTGTGTCTGTGTGTGGACCATTTGATCCCAGTGTACCCCAAAAGCTCAAAACTAGATGACAACTGACAAGAGCCTATATGTGTGAATGAGTACTATTTATTTAAAAACCATATAGTCCATAAGCTGTTGGCTATTGGCTTCAGTGGAGTCTGGATTTCACCTAATGTATTGATTTTGGAGGTCCAACTTGCTATCTTTTTTCTTGTTTTTCTTCTTCAGCATTTGGCAATACCACAACTGCAGTTTGACTTCTTGAAGCATATATTCCCAATGATCAAAAAGTAATAACAGCTTTATTACCCGACTGCATTTGCAACAGTCAATACTACATCATTTGACATTGACACATTAAATGCATTTATATGTTAAATGCTGCTTTAAACTTTGATCTTTTTGCTTTTAATTTTAGACAAATTTGAGGTTTCTAGTTAGTTATATTTGGGTTATATAATAGAACCAAAATGTTTCAGAAGCCAAGTTTGGATATACTGGCTGCTTATCAAAGAAAAGCTTTTTTTTAAAGTGCTTATGTGGTAGAAATTGCTGCTTAAAGATATTTTAGCCTTTAATACTCTATTAATATAGCACTGTTTATTTGTAACTGATGACAATGGTGCTGGAAGCTATTGAAGTTCATCTTTTCAAGCTTGGTATTAAGTTGCAAGTGGAGTGTTAACTAAATTATATTTAAGAACCCAAACCACAGGGTGCTTAGCAGTGAAGAAGCCAGGCCCAGGCTTATGGCAGAGCAAACCCCTCAGCCCCACACTGCATGGGAGCCCTACTACTGCTGTTGCTAAAGGGCTCTGGGAGCCCCAGACTCACTACTGCTGCCGAGGAGACTTAGGACCTGCTGCTTCTGAAGCTTGCAATGGGTGGGTTCCAGGCCCCCTCAACAGCAGCTTGGGGAAGAGGTCCCAGGCCATCTCAGCAGCAGTGGCAGGAGCTCCGGGAGCCCCTTTGCAGAGGCAGGTGTGGGGCTGGGCTCCCAGGTAGCTTCAGCAGCAGTGATGGGTGCAGGGCTCTTAGTGCAGACATTTCCTGTCAGACCCACCCCTTTTTCTGCTCCGTGGACTTACGCCCTTCATTCCAGGCTCTTTCTAGGCTAAGATTGGCCTTGGCAGGAGCAACAGTTTAGAGTATGAGAGGGGTCCTTTTCCTGACAACTCCAAAACGTCAGCAGATCTGCTCGCTTGTTCAGTTTCTGAGAAATTAATATACCAGCAGGAAGTAAAGTGATGCAGGTTACAGTCCTCTCCTTAATTTCAGCCTTCCTGTGACACCTGTGCTGGTAACACAGGTATCATGTGATGGATCAAAATTAAGGTAGGGACTGTTCCCTACACCCCAAAATTGGGTGGAAGGACCTGTGTGCCACATGCTCCTTTCTTCCTATTTTTACGTTAATTGTGCTTCCCCCAAACAAAACTTTAAGGTTTGCTAGTTTGGGTCCAAATGGATCAGCCCTTTGCAAGGACAAGCCTTCTGACATTCTGCATATTTTTATTAGACTATCTATAGTTTGCACTGCAAAACAACTAAATGGAATTTGGCAGAGCTTCTACAGTTCTCTGCTCAGGAAAGCCTGAAGATGGAAATAGTTTAGATATTGAATTATGTGGAATATATTTCAACTCTTTAGGGGATGGTTACCACACATCAGACTTAAAAAGGCCAATTGGCAAGGCCACATAAACATAGAAAATTAGAGATTTTTAGTTCCTAGTGCTGATAGGCCTGTAACATTCCCGGATGGAGACAAAGAAAGATATTCTTTATTTGCAAAAAAGAGGCAGGGCATGTTCTAGTCATAAAAAAAATACATTTTCATGCAAGAGCAATCTTTTACAATGAAAAATATTATGGAAGCTACAATCTGCTTTTAATTGATTATGATTTATAAAAGTAAATTTGCTTCCCAGACTGGCTTATTGCCATGTCCCTAACAGCCAGTTATGAAAATATCCTACAATATCCTTTACAAGATTGACAGACTGCCTTTTTATGATACCGTACTTGTGAGAGCTTCCATAATCACCAAGGGTAATTGGAGTGTAAATAATTAAACAGTGTTGTTTGGTATTATTTACAAACCTGCCCTTTTGTCATCCATAGCCAAAATTCTATTAAACGTATGGGAGGGGAGGCAGGCATGATAGCAAAGCAACAGCAAAGGAATGATAAAATGACATTGGATTATCTTCTTGAAAGCAGCTTTTTGTTCTCTTGATTCGGTATTTTTGATAGAAATAAGTAATTATAGCAGGCAGGAAAGGAATTCAAGTGTGAGCATGGGAATATATATTTACATCTAGGATGTATTCCAAAACAAGGCACAGCTTTTGCAAACCGCCTAACATTTTCTTTCTCATGGATATGATGTGATGGAACTTGAGTGACTCCTTCAAGGACTTGGAAACATCTCTGGGCACCACCATTGATAAAGCTATTTCACTGGACTGTGATAGCCTTCTCACTACAAGGTTTTTGCAGAGGACTTAATATGTTTTCAAAACAAAATGTAATAAACTTTCTATCTGCTTGAACTTGAATATTGCCAAAGTTTTTTTTCTTGGAGGTTTGTTTCCTCCTGTATTCTTACGAGGGCCTTTAAACATTCCCATTGAATCTTTATCCAAGGTACAAATAGCTTTTGTATACAGCTGATAACATAAACATGAACAACATTTTCTTCTTAATGAATGGTTGCTGTGTTTATAAAAACCCAGCTGCATCACAGGCATGCAGTGACACAGGCACAAAACAAATGAATGGATTTGTTTCTGCCCTCTTCCACCAGTTTTGAAACTATGAGAATAAATCTGGATTTATCAGACATAGCCAAACAACTACAAACATGGTCAATTTTCTACTAAAGCAATTTTCTACTAAAGCAAGAACAAAATAACAAGGTTTTCTGTTTTTTAAATTAAATGTAAAACCCAGCCATCCCCCACCTCCTTTCCCCAAACCTTGGCTAATGCAATGTTACTGTTGAACAGTTTGAAAAATCTAGACTTGTAAAAGCTAAAGGTTTGAGTAGAAAGGTTAATTTAACCCCTTTAACATTCTCTGCTGGCTGAACCCATCTGTAGATTAAGCCATCAGCAGAGGTGCATACTTCTGCTAATGCCATCTGTGAAACCTCCTGAGATAAAGGAATGATGTGAATGAGAAACTTGTAAATTTCTTTTGGCTGGAAGCCATGGAATCCGTTTGTGTTACAGATGGGAATGATAGGTCAGGGTCTTTTTTAATATATTGGTTGTAACCGATGGCACCAGTTTGCAGTAGTTAAAAACTCCAGAATCAAAACAGTCAGAATAGCCTACTGGGTAAGGTCTTGGACTTGGATTTGAGAAATCAGAGTTCAAATCCTATCTTAGCCATGATCTCATTGGGTGGTCTTAGGCACATTACTATAGGTATAACCAGATGGATAGCAGCCCCACCTCTGCTCTGCCTCACCCCTGGGTGGCCCATCCATCTAAAGGCAGACCACCAGATGTGCAGGCAGAGCCAAGGCTGCCTACTCCACCTCCAGCCCTGCTTGCAGTGCTCTAGAACATCCCAGAGCACCACCAGTGGAGTGGGCCAGCCAAACCCAGGACAACAGCCTGAGGTGGAGTGGCTGTCTGTCTGTCTGCTTGGTGAATGTCTGCTGCAGTTCTGCTCTTGGCTGGCTCTCATCCTGGCCAATGCCATAGAGTTGCAAGCTGCAGCCTAGAACTTCAGGTGACCCGCCTGCAAATCTTATGGTGTGAGGGAGGGGGATGCCATGCGGGCAGGCCATGACAGCCACTGGGTCTGTGTAAATGTGACCCAGGTGGAACTGGACGCAGGGGACACGGGTCTTCCCCCCCCATCCTATCTCTCAACTTCAGTTCCTCATCTATAAAATAGGAATAACAATGACCTGCCTCACAGGGCGGTTGTGAGGTTGAGCTAGATAAGAGTTGTAAAGCACGTTTGAACACTGAAAGTGCTAGACAAATTGTAATAATAAAATATGCTAGGGCTGTAAATGAGGCTCATGTTTTTTCAGTGTCTAACATCCCCATCATCCTCAATCTTTTACATCAAAACCTAAGACACTATTTTGATCTTCAAAAGTATTCTCCTTTAGAAGACTGCATTTGAAAATACTTTTTATTTGTGGAGTAGATTAATCAAATGTAAAATGCAGCACAAGCTGGATTTTAATCAGTAATCCTTAATGCACAGTACAAATATATACATTGTGAAGACAGCAAGGGAAAACACAATAGGTGTGTGGCTTTTCACTGTTAGCTATTGCGTATTAATGTTAGCCTCATACTTGGCATGTCAGCTTTGCTGTTAAAGGTCCCTCACCTATTTTCTCCTGACAGATAACTTTGCTTTGTTCCCTCTCTTCCTTTGCATTTTAGGCCCAACTCTGCTATACTTGAAAGCCTCCTCTGAAGTGCTGCCAATTACCCGAACCCAGTGACTCCTATGGGATTTCAAGGCTCTCAGTAGTCAGTAGAGATCAAACCTCAGAGTCAGAACAAAAACATTTGAAGACAAACACAATGCACAGTAAAACTGATTTTGAGTAAATTTTCTTACTTAGGAATTTGATATGCCTGTGTGAATATTCATTTTAAGAGAAGTTAATCCTTATTTCGGCTTGAGCTTTCTGGACCAAATTCTGCTGCTGTTTCTGCCTGTGAAAATCACTGGAAGTCAATGGGTGTTTCCAGATGTAATATTAACCACTAATTTCGACCATTATATCTGTTCATGATGACACAGTTTGTGCCATGTGCTTAACACAGGTCGTGCTCCCGGAAAACAAGCTTTAATACATCACATGGTTGATGCTTCCATGTAGCTGCTGTTACTTCTAGAGAGTTGTTCTATTTCCAGCCTCTGGTCAGCCAAGACACCATAAAGAAATGTATTTTTAGAAAAGGACCCTGATGGGCTGGTCTGCTTCCATCACATATCCATGGTGGCTAATCATATTGGCTTCCATGGGTGCATAAACCCCTTCACCATATTCCAAACAACATTTCCCACTCGACTTGCATGTGAAGTGGTGGCAGCCTCCTGTGTCTGTAGAGGAACAACAGGTGTAGAGAGGGCTAGAAAGTACCAGGCTTGGAGTTGCTGCTTCTGACAGGGACAATGGGAAGATACAGTTGCAAATGAATCTTGAATGGAGCCACTACAGAAAGACAAATGGAGCTTGAGACCAAGGATGGTGGTGGGAGGGGACATGTATGATGAGGAAGCACCATACCTGAAGGTGACTCAGAAACACTGCATTGTACCAGAATGGAGTAGATAGGCTCCATTGCCTGCCAGTAGGGGTGGGACACTGTGGAGAATACCGGATACCGGATGTACCGGTATCGGATCTCCCTGGTACCAGATTTACCGGTATCGGCATACCGGATTTTTAACATTGGCCGCGGTATCGGATTTTTTACATTGTGGCTATTGACTTCAATGGCTGCAATGTAAAAAATCTGGTACTGTGGCCAATGTTAAAAATCCAGTATGCTGGTACAGGTAAATATCGGATTAAGCTGATACACCCAAATACCGGCAATATTGGATCTCGGGCGAACCGGAATTCCCACCCCTACGTATTATGCTGGTCTTCCCATTGGCATAGCATTATGGAACTGTTGGACTGAGGGGGTGGGGGAGGTGCAGCATCAGGTTCAGGATTGCCTTCATGCACAATGGTTCCTTGTCATACACATCTGCTCGCTTACAGTAATGTGTCCTGTGATGATGCCACAGAGTCCTCACACATTGCATGCTTGACCTTGGACAGTCCTCACACTGACCAGCCTGATGACAGCTGATTACTTACAGCAATGTGTCCAGTGATGATCCATGCACAATGCATTGTCAGCTACCAAATGATCCCTCTAGATTTTGGGAAACTAAGTGCAGCCACACTATGTTCCCACCGCCGCGTGGCATGGTGGCAAGCTGGCTGCTACGTGCTGCATCCTCGGAAAAAGTCCGAGGATGCATCGCGTAGCGGTCTTACCCAAAGTGGGGTAAGGCTGCCCAAGGAGGAGTAGCATGCCGCCACTCATGTGCCCAGTTCCTGTCTGCCCTGCTGCACAGCAAGGTCCGCTGTGGGGCTCTGAGTACCGGGCACTAGCTCCAGTTGTGTGTGGCCACATCATGGCCAGGGAGAGGAAAGAGGGCAGGTGGGGGAGGGGGAGTGAGGCAGGGCCAGGTGCCTGCTTGTGTGGCTGGCACCTCAGCTTGCCCCGGGGTGTGACGGGACGGCTGACAGCAGCCCACCTAGCTGTTCCACAGGGGCCCGCAACCATCCATCCTGCTCCTTGCACTGGCTTCTAAGTGTGGCAGCAGCGATTGCCTGCCACAAGGCATGTGGGGATTGAGTCCTCTGCAGCTCATGTGGAGGCATCCATAGTCTTTCAACATGTAATGGTTTGGAGTCTGCAGTGTGTGCCCATAGTAACCCACATATGTGGACAACAACCAAAACAAAGCATTGATGAGGTACATGTTCATTATTTTACTTATGAACTTTAGTGAAATATTGCATGTAATTTTCCAATGAACTGTTGTTTTTTGGCTTGCAAACAGAGGGGAAATGGTGGATGGGCAGATGTAGGGGAGGGAGAAGGTTGGGGCAGGTAGCAAAGGAATTGAGGGTTTATTGTTGAAAGTAGATTGAGGGTAAAATGCTGGGACTGAAAGAAGGAGGGCCATGATGAGATGAAACACAATGCAGTGTGTTTATTTGTGCAAGTGGAGTGATGGGAGAGGAAATGCTTGGGTTTTTCATATGTTAGGTCATAAAGCTCTCTTTTTAAAAAAAAAACAAAACACCAGAGTAGTTTTGAAAATTTTGTTCCGATATTAGGCCTCACATGTTGTCTTTTAAATACATACCAAAAGAACTCTGATTTGTTATTTCTTGTAATTAAAATATGTGATGTGTTTTGAATTCTTGCATATTTTAGACCTCTTTAGGTAAATCTCTTTTCAAATGTTGCTTAATTCAAGAATATTTATATAGACAAATATTTTAAAAATTACTTTCCATAACAGCAGATTTATTATTGCAAATTTCTTTATGAGTTGCCAGCAATTGACATTCCAGGGGATAATGTTTACATCAGTGTTATGAAAAGCCAGTTTTATTTATTATTTGACAGTATCTTATTAAGATACTCACAGCTGTAGAAACAAACCTTATTTTCTGCCAAAGATTAGAAACTAAAAATTCCTTTCAAGTAGCTAGACAAGCTTACCTCTAGATTGAGTTCCCTCTTTTTGTGATCTGCTTAGCTATGCTTGAAAATTTGTCTGTGAGCCTGACCGATACCTTTGAACACATGCAGTAGACTAATCTTTTAAAGAGGAAACACATTAGCTTGCAGGTGAGCACACTCTGCATGGAACTTCAATTGCAGTCAACAAAGAATCTACAAATAGAAATACTACTACAGAGTATGTTTGCAGGTCTGAGTCCCAAAGGTCAAAATTAGAAGATTAAAATGTAGATTACTGTAAATTACCCACATTATTGCTTGTGTAAGAAGTTCAGTTGCACCAGGTGCTGAATACTCTGGTCGTGGGTCCAGCAAAGTGCATGCTTAATATTAAATGGTATCCCTGTTAATTTACGTGATATACTGGAGAACAGGTTTTGGCACTTTTTTCATCTTCTGAGAATGTGCCCTCAGTTTAAAGCCTCCCATTGATTGACTTTAATGGGCCCTTACAGATTAGACCCTTACAGCTCTGCAGCCCTATTGAGGATGATGGGGATGTAAGGTGCCAGGACGCAATTAAACTGCACAATGCTTATTGCTAGTGGAGAGCTGTGAGATGGAAAATATTTGTACTACAATGACTTTAATCTAATCCTCTGGAATGTCTCCAGTTGCCCACTCTTTAATAAAGATCATGTGTGCCTCAGCTGATTCCTTTAAGAAAATTATCTGACCCTACCAATTTGGAAATATTTAACAGGTGCTGCTTCACATCCTTGTTAGCCATGGTAAATATTCAGTCCCATCTGCAATATTGTAACTAAATGAAATTTGATCAAGATAAGTGTAAAGGTCTGCATTTATGGGGAAAAAATCAAATGCATAAGTATAAAACGGGGGATGCTTGGCAGCAACACATGTGAAAAGATCTAGGGATTGTAAGGATCTAGGGATTGTAAGGATAGGATATAGTTGATCACAAGCTGAACATGAGTCAGCCATGTGATGCAGTTGCAAAAAAGGCTAATGCAGTTTTAGACTGCATTAACAGAAGCACTGTCTCCAAGTCAGTGCTTTGAATTCTTTGAGGGTGTAAATAAGCATGTGGACAAGGGAGACCTGGTAGATATAGTGTACCTGGATTTCCAGAAAGCATTTGCTAAGGTCCCACATAAAAGACTCTTGAGAAAATTAAAAAGTTATGGGATAGGAGGTAGTGTCTTACTATGGATTGGTAACTGGTTAAAGGATGGGGAACAAAGAGTAGGACTAAATGGTCATTTTCACAATGGAGAGATGTAAAAAGTGGTGTGCCCCAAGAATCTGTATTGGGACCAGTGCTGTTTAATGTATTCATTAAATGATCTGGAAAAGGGCGTTAAAAGTGAGGTGATCAAATTTGCAGATGACAGCAAGTTATTCAAGGTAGTTAAAACACGAACAGACTGTGAAGAACTGCAACAGGATCTTATAAGACTGGGGGCCTGGGCATCTAAATGGCAAATGAGATTTAATGTGGACAAGTGCAAAGTGATGCAAATAGGGAAAAATAATCCAAACTATGAGTACACAATGCTGGGTACTAAGCTAGGAGTTACCACTCAGGAAAAGGATCTGGAAGTGATTGTGGACAATACACTGAAATCCTCAGCCCAGTGTGCAGCAGCAGTCAAAAAGGCAAACAGAATGTTAGGGGTTATTCGCAAAGGGATAGAGAATAAAACTGAGGATGTCATAATGCCTCTATACAAATCGATGGTACTACCACACCTGGAATATTGTGTGCAGTTCTGGTCGCCCCACCTCAAAAAAGACACAGCTGAACTAGAAAAGGTACAGAGAAGGGCAACGAGAATGATAAAGGGTATGGAACGGCTTCCGTACAAAGAGAGGCTTGACAAGCTGGCTCTCTTCAGCTTAGAGATGAGAAGACTGAGAGGGGACATGACAGAGGTTTATAAAATCTTGAGTGGTATGGAACGAGTCGATAGGGAACAATTATTTACCCTCTCTCATAGTACTATAACTAGGGGGCATTCCACAAAACTAGCTGCCGGAAGATTTAAAACAAATAAAGAGGAAGTACTTTTTCACTCAATGCATAATTAACTTATGGAATTTGTTACCAGAGGACGTTGTCAAGGCCAGTAGTATAGGGTTTAAAAAAGGACTGGTTATGTTCTTCAAGAATAGGTCAATTAATTGCCATTAACCAAGTAGCTTACAAGATGAACTTTTTACTGTCGAGAGCTGGAAGTGAACAACAGGGAATGGATTGCCCATTGTGACCATTGGTTGTTCTCCCATGCATTTGAGATTGGCTACTGTTGGAGGACAGGATGCTGGGCTTGATGTACCATTGGTCTGACTCAGTATGGCACTACTTATGTTCTTATATTACTGTGTCCAGTTTTGGTTGTCTCATTTTAAGAAGAACATTGACAAATTGGAGTGGGTTCAGAGGAGGATAACAAAGATGATAATGGATTTGGAAAAGAAGTCTTATGAGGACAGGTTAAAGGAACTGAGTATGTTTAGTCTAGCAAAATGAAGACTAAGGGAACATGATAGCAGTGTTCAGATATCTAAAGATCTGCCACTAAGCTGATGGCATGGAACTGTTCTGCATTGTTACAAAGGGCAGGGCCAGAAACAATGGGTTCAAGTTACAGGAAGTTACATTTTGGTTAAATATCAGGATAAATTTCCTAACAGAGCTGTTCGTCAATGGAACAAGTTGCCATGGGAAGTTGTAAGCTCTCTATTGCTGGAGGTTTTTTAAAAAAGGCTAGACAGCCATCTGCTGAAGATAAAGTCATCATGCATCCAAACAGAGGTTTGGACTAGATGACCCTCTGAGTCCCTTCCAACTCTGGCCCTTTTTACACAGGCAGCGGTGGGTGGGTGGACGGGTGTGCTGCTGCAGTGGATGTGCGCCCATTCCCACTCACGGACCCTCCTCCGTTTTTTCGGATCGCTCCGTGGGTGGTGATGGGTGGAGATGGGTGTGCGTTGGGAGCGCGCACGCACCTCTACCCACTGCCCATGGTGTTCACACGGGCGAATTCCGGTAGAACACCCATCCCCCCACTCACCGCCATGCCGTTTTCATGGATGCCCCTGCCGGTGGAACACCCTCTCACACACCCAGCAGGGGGCAGGCATTTGTGTAAAAACAGCCTCTGTGATTCTAGATGACTAGTGTTACAGCTGGTAACACTCACTGTCTTGTTTCTGGATGCTTAGACAAACTGAATAGTCTGAGGGTTGCCCAGCTTGAGCTTAGAGAGCATTGTGTAACACTCAGTACTTTTGTTTTTGCACTCTTAACTCAGTGCTGAGAAAGATTTAAAGTGTTGCTTTTAAAAATAAAAAGGTGGATGAGAAGCTAGGTTATTCTAAATAACAGAAGGGTATTTCCTTTGTAAGTCATTTGAAAGCAGGCTGGGGATCTTTCGTGCCTCCTCTTTCCATTTTCTCATTGTTAAGTCGCTCCTCTTACTGTGCAAGAACTTTCTTCTCTCTCATTTTTGCCAGCTTCAAAATGTCTTCTACAGCATCTATGGGTGATTTCAGACGAGACGGGGCGGCATTCGCCCCTTCCCGGAATCACCCAAATTATTCCCCGCTGGGATCACTCCGGCACGTCCAACAGACATGACGGCTGATCCCGGCGGGGAATCGGGGAGCGGGCGTGGCTGCGCGGCGCAACATGCGGCTGCATGGCCCCACCCCCCACGCTCCCCGCCGCCCGCCCTCTGGGGAGATGTACGGGCGCCGCAGCCAATGTGGCTGCAGCGCCCACCCGATTTGACCACAGCCCGGAATCCTGCTGGGGATTCCGGCCCGTGGTTGCTGGCCAGATGTGACTTTTTTGTTGGTTCCCGCCGGGGATCTCTTTGACCACGCTTTCGGGGATTGTCTGGCGGGGAGCCCTGGAAGCGTGGTTGAAATTGACCCCATGTGGGAACCGACCGTGGTGAACATCTGTCGGCCACCTAACAGATGTTCAGGGCGCTGTGGCCCCATGTGGGTATTGACCGTGGTTCACTGTGATATCGTCACGTCTGAAAATACCCTATGTTAACCTCATTGGTTCTCCAAATGTTTTGATGCTCCTTTTTAAATCATTCATGCGTCTATCTTTTGAACTCACAACTACTTTAATTTACTATACCACATCTTTACTCCACTCTTATCCAAATTGTGTGTTGTCATGTGTGTGCTGTGAGACACAGTTGATGTGCAAACTAAGACTTTCTTTTTCGCTTTGATCTTGGTTTGGATGGGCTTAGGCTGCAAAATTCTAAATGAATCAGATTTTGAACATCCAGTGGTTTGCTTGGCTCATAAAAAAGAGAGACAGTTATTGACATCCAATTCTTGTTTAGCATTTTGAGATTCCTTTTCCTTTATTTCTTTCCCTCCATCCAAAGGTGATGGTGGTGGTTGTTTGCTATGCCAGCAGTGTATCTGGTGCTGAAGAGCATGACTAGAGATGTGTTACACAGTACATGGCAGTCTGCTTTTTGAAATAATAAGCTTCATAATGCTAGTTAATCTGGTATTGTAAGCTTGAAGGTGAACCAAAAATGGGCAAGTCATTTGTAGGTCAAGTGTGTTAGCAAAAGTGCAAGGTCAACCCTTGAGGGAGTTGTGTAAGGATGCAGGCTGCTGTAGAGTGATAACTGTAGGACTGGAGTGTAATTACTTCTACTTGATTTCTGCTGATTACTAAGGAGTTGCACAAATTGGGGAGGAAAAAAAATGTGGAGATTTTTGATGCACTGTGTGTGTGTACCAGACCATGAAAAATTAGTAATTACTTCAGTGTCAGAAGGGACACACAGAAGCTTGATATGTTGCATTACCCCATTAATTAAGAGAGTTTTTCTGTAAGGCTGTTTTCTTTGTCAGCTGTTCCATTAGTGCTGCTCTGATAACAACATGATAGTAGAAAAAGAAAGGAGTTTCCATTGTGAGTGTACATGAGGAGCTCTTTCTGACTGAAATAAACTAACGTGAGTGATTTGTGAGCCAGCAAATAGAGAGTGGAGAACATTGGTGAAACATACACTGTGTGCTCAGTGACAGACGTGTTCTATTGAAACTTTTCTGGCTATTGCCCATTTAGTGGGATGCTTTTAACATAATTAAAAGTTACAAACTGATAATTGCTTAACAGTGATATATTATTAAGTCATCAGAATGTCTCTAATGGATGTTCTTCAGTTAGGAGCCTCTTGTAGATTAATTACATGTCAAAATTATATTGTGCAGTACTGAGTCCCAAGTTCTTGTTAGGGATGATGTTCAAGATTATTGTAGACGTGGAAATAAGTATCAAACACTTGTTACATTTTCATTTTGCTTAGAATTGTTGTTTATGTTATAAATCATGACACATTTGCTAGAGATGAAGTGCCCTTCTGTTTTCTAAATGGTGAACTTAATTAAAATAGAATAGATGGAATATACTTTGTGTGACTAGGAAGACCAGAGAGGGGGGAAAAATCTTGCTGGGGAAAGGCAAATTAAAACCTAGGGAAAAGTGCTAGGGTAATTCCTAAAATCCAAATTAAATACTTATAATGGGATCAGCTCTGCATGAGATTTTGTGGGGAAGGGTGTGAAACACTTTCAGGTTATGTAATTGGCATTAATTTTTGCACACCTCTCCCATGGTGTCTGGTGATTATAGTAGTTGCAGTCAGCTGAGGTTCTTGAATTTTCATAACTTGGCCCCAGGAATAAGGGCCTTTTAGTGAAGGGCCATGGATTCTGGTAATTGGGATTTAATTAATAAACTCTGATAATGATCTGTATTCTGGCTCTCCCAGAATCAGTGGACTGAAACTTGGAGTAAACTGAAAGATGTGCACCGCCTTGGACGGTAGGGTCAGTGCCCTGCCCAGCTCCTGTGGGCGGGTTGAATAAATAAACCTTTCATCAATAAATGTTTCTCTCCTGGCTGGCAGCGCCATGGCCATGTGGTGCTTCAGAAGCCTGTAGACAGCGCCACCGCCACAATTCTGGGTACACAGAAATATGCGCATGCACATGGCACACCTGATGCAAGCTTAAACTAGTTGCTGCTGGGCTGGTGAAGGCTTCCTTGGGTGGGGGGTGGGCAGTGCCAACAGGAGGAGTCAGCCACCCCACCCCCTAAGGAAGATTTCAATGGACAAAACAGTAAAGTCCTCCCAATATTGTGGTATGGGTGGCTAGGAGCACCATCCGTACTGCAATATTGGGAAATTGCAACTGTTTTTAAGTGCCGCTAGGGGCACTGTTTAATTGAGGGAGAAGCAGAGCTATTGTATTGATTGCCTGTGCAGCACAAGTAGGCACCCAGGCCAGGGAGTTGGGACTCTCTCTGCTGTGGGGTAGCGAGGTGTAACCACTGCCAGCAGGCGCTGCCAGCAGTCACAAGGCAGACTTGCCGTCTCTGCAATTGCTGCTAGTGCTTCTTCTCCTCTTCTAACCTGTAGCTGTAAGTCTTTGAGGGGCATTTTGGCTCCTCATATTTACCTTCCTGCCCCTCCCCCAGGTTTGAAAGTTTAGGATGGGCAGATTGGTAGCCCGTGGTGGGATTGGGGTTCTTGGGATGGGTGGGAGGAGTGTGGGGTGGGCGGAATGGGCGCGGGATTGGGTCATTGGGTGGGGTGGGTAGAATAGAATTGGAGCTCTGGGAGGGTGTGTGCACTGTGTAGACAGAATGGGGCTCAGGGGGCAGGGCAGAATAGAGGTCTGGGGTTAGGATTGGGTGGAGAGGTGTGGGCAGAATGGGGGTGGGTATAATGGGTGAGAGTGTGTGGGCAGAATGGGTGTCAGGGTGGGACTAGGTGGGAGTGTACTGTATGTTGGAGAATGGGGGGCCCAAGGGGGTAGAATGGGGCTTGGGGTGGGATTGGGTGAGGGTGTGTGGGCAGAATGGAGGCCCAGCGGTGGGATTGGGTGAGGGTGTGTGGGCAGAATGGGAGCTGGGGTGGGTAGAATGGCTATTGGAGGGAGATGTGGGTTGGCAGAATGGGGGCCCAGGGAGTGGGATTGGGTTGGGCAGAATGGAAAAGGAGAGAAACAATGTTTTGCTCTGCTTTAGCAGAGCTCATTTTAGCTTGCAAGGAGTCAGCTGGGACCACTTCAATAAAATTATTGTTCACATTCAAACAGGCAATATTCTAATATTAAAGTATTCTCAATGACATTCTTTGTTTGGATCAAGAGAGTTTAAGACGACCCAGATCTGTTCTCATGATTACATACTATAAGAGGGAAAGGGTATTTTCAGACGTTACGGGCGGCCGGTTCACCACAGCGAACCACCAGGGGGGGTGAACAGCGCAACCACGCCCGGGGGTGGGAAAACGACCCAAACAGACGTGCCGGGAACGGGACCATGGGCCGGAACCGGGCCGCACCATCGCGGGGCGCGGCAGCACAACAGACGTGCAGCCGAACCCCCGCCGGGCGCTAAACCCCCACAAGGCACCGGGCAGGGG
>QEPC01011258.1:3746494-3817664 GCA_003113815.1 Sphenodon punctatus | reverse complement strand
CCCAGACCCCCCAGGTCACGCAGTCGCCTCAGCAGCAGCCCATGGTCCACGGTGTCAAAAGCGGCCGAGAGATCTAGCAGGATGAAAAATGTTGAACATCCTGCATCCATCTCCCGGCGGAGGTTGTCTACCAAGGCCACCAACACCGTCTCGGTGCCATAGCCGGGGCGGAACCCAGATTGAAAAGGGTCTAGGAAGTCGATACTATCCAGATGCACCTGGAGCTGGAGCGCCACCGCCCGCTCAATAACCTTCCCTAAAAAGGGAAGGTTAGAGACAGGTTGGTAGCTGGCGAGCGCATCCACGTCCAAGGATGGTTTTTTCAACAGGGGGCGCACCACAGCCTCTTTAAGGCAGGGCGGCAACCTCCCCTGTCGAAAGAACGCATTCACTACCCTCGCCAGCACCGTCCCCAATGTCTCCCTGGAAGCTTTTACCAACCAGGACGGGCACGGATCAAGTTCGCAACACGTGGCCCTCACAGACCCCAGGACATCCACCGTATCGGCCGGCGTCACTTCCTGAAACTCTCCCCACGAAGCTGAACCAGACGGGACCTCCGCCCCCCCGCGCTCTTCACCTACTGTCATCAATCCAGTGTCAAAGTCGGTCTGAATTATGTGGACAACTGCTTGGTTGTCACACCAGAAGAGAATTGAACGGTTAGCCAGCTGGTCGGGCCGCAGGTGTACAGCCACTACAATCGGGAAAAGTTCCAAAAAGGTAAGATCCCTTGCTCTACCCAGATCTGCGGCCATGGGGCTGCAACCCACCGGTCCCTAAAAATTAGTCCAAAACCAGCCCCACCCGCAGCATCAGAGTGCACCTGGAGCTCGGCTTCCAGCAAGAGTTGATCTCTCCAAAAACTGGTGCCGTTAAAACTATCCAAAAATCTAGCCCATGTCTGAAAGTCTTCTTTCATCTCCCTGGTGACTCTGATGTGATTGGGGGGGGGGGGGCTGCCGGCAAGCTTTGAGTATAGGCGGGACAAGAAGGCCCGCCCCGGTGCCACCACCCTGCAGGCAAAATTGAGGCTCCCCAGAACCAACTGGAGCTGACGAACCGTAATCTTGGCCATCCCCAAGCATTTGCCGATCTTTTCTCGAAGAGCTTTCACTTTGCCACTGAGAAGGTGGGAAACAGCCTCCTCAGTATCCAGCTCGATCCCTAGGTAGGTTAAACGGGTGGCTGGTCCCTCCGTTTTCTCGGGGGGCAAGGGGATACCCAAGTCCTCTGCCACCCTGAGGAAGGTGCGCATCATGTCTGCGCACTCTACCGTCTCCGCCCAGCCGATGAATAAAAAGTCATCCAGATATTTCGTTATTCCCCCTTTTTCGGACCGTTGCTTGACAATCCACTCCAGTAGGGTGCTGAAATGCTCGAAGGCGAAGCAGGAGATCGAACACCCCATTGGCATGGCCTTGTCGTAATAATACCCTCCATCAAAATGGAAGCTGAGCAACGGGAAACCGTCTTGGTTGACGGGGAGTAAACGAAAGGCAGACTTGATGTCACACTTCCCGAGTATGGCACCGGATCCGAATGACCTCACCAGGGCAACCGCCGAATCAAACGACGCGTACCGCACTGAGGAACGTTTCTTGGGGATAGCGTCGTTGACTGAGCCCCCCTGGGGGTACGACAGATGATGGATTAGTCGAAATTCCCTGGGGGTCTTTTTCGGCACTACACCCAGCGGGGATACCATCATGTTGGGGAATGGTGGGGCCGGGAATGGGCCAGCTACCCTTCCCTCAGCTACCCTTCCCTTTCCGTATCTTTGCACTAACTATACCCTCCATCCCTACCACTGACTTCAAATTTGGACAACTTCAGTGTTGGTGAACTTCATACGCCGGGATTCAAAAACCATATTGAAAACCCCCCACTATATACTCCACTTCCTTTTTGTCAGGGAAACAGTGGAGTGCTTGGGCCAGCGCTGCCACCTTAACCGGTGTTGGGGCTCTTGCCGACTGGGGCAGAGTTACTCCCTCCCCCAGAACCACCCCGGCTGCCCCCCCCATGGAAAGGTTTCCCTCTGGGGGCCGGTTTTCCCTTCGGACAGGCGGTGGAAGCGTGATGCCCCGAGCAATTTGAGCAATCATGGCGGAACTTACAGGTCGCTCGGGAGCACCTCCCGAAACGGCTGAATTCCCAGCATAGGGCCGGGGATGTGGCCGCCACTTTCTTTCCTTCTTCTTGAAAGGACTCCGTGGCAGAGGAAGCTCCCCCTTTTGCCAGCAAGTGCCCGCTGTCTGATCTAAGGACATTTCCCGCCCCAGACATACAATTAAGCCATAGGTCATGAGCGTGCAGATCCCATCGCAGGCCCAGGGTATACACCACCCTATGGCGGAAAGCCTCGTCGTAGCGAAGCCACGCACCTGCCAGCCCCGCTTCGTAAGCACACCGTACGATGTCGGCGTACTTCAGCAGGTCACCGGCTCGGGCAGGGTAAGTCTGGATCATGACCCCCATGTAGATGGAGAAAGCAGGCTTGGGGCGCTTAAAGCGCTCCTTTTCTTTCTTGTCCTCCTGTTCAGCGGGGTCCAAAATCGGATCGCTAAACAGCAGTGCAAAAAGGTCCACATATTCGCCCTGCCATATCTTCTCCTTTGTGGCCAGGAGAAAATGGCCCCCTATTGGGTCAGAGACCGCCGAGTTACTCCCGCCCTCAGTAGGGTGACACTGCGTGGGTGTCGTCATGTGGTGGACAAAACCCTGTACCCCCATCGTGGGTGGAATTGGGGGAGCTGCAGAGGCCCACACCTGCAGGGCCTGACCCGTGAGTGAGGCGTTGCTGGTTGCGGCGGCCGGGGGAGGCCACCCCCCTACTGATCCCCATGGGCCCCCGTTCCTAACCGGGGGGGTTTTGTGGGGGAACCACTGGGACCCAGGTCCCACCCCACCAGCCTAACTGGGTCGCCCCTCCCGCTGTTCCCATCCCTTGCTGGGTTTCTATTGCCGGGCTCTCGTGCACGGCGCCTCCCGCTGCAGAAACCTGTCCAGGGGCTGGCGCCGCCCTCCTTTCCACCGTCGCACTGTGGGTGGGCACTTCACCTGAGTAAGGGATCGGCTGGGCAACAGCGGCCACCTTCTGTTGGGCTCCTACTGTCTGGGCACGTTGGTTCACCAGCGCTTGCAACACCCTCTCCATGTGTTCCATCCTCTGTCGGAGGTCTTCATCGCCTTGCTTGTGGGGCGTCCTGCCCACTGGTCCAGGCCTGGGTTGCAAAAAAAAAGGAGGGAGGGGCTCCCCAGCCCACCCCAGTGTAGGCCCGGGGACTGCGGCCTGCCCTTGCAGGACTGGGGCCTGGGTGAGGCCATGGAAACCGGGGTAGGGGATAGCCCCCTGGGGATCGGTTGCATAAGGCACCATGTGTCCCGGTTCTTGCCCTCTCCTTTCGCCCATTGCCTCCACTATGCCCGTTAGCCCAGCGACTGCCGCGGGCATTGGGGGTCCAGTGGGTGGGGCCGCCCAGCCAGGGACCCCTGCAATGGCCTAACGCCCCTGCAGGCCTGAGCCCCCCCATTCTCCAGGATGTAGTGATCAGGGGGACTGATGTGACACCCCCCTCTTCGCAGGGGGGCTGGGTTCCCCAAGTCCAAGTGAGTGGATGCCCCCTCCCCCACAGAAGTTGAGGGGGCCAATGGTATGGGGGGGACAACCATTGGGGGCTCACCTTCCCCGGTGAGTTGGCGAAGCAGGGCTTCGCACCCCGCCATTCTCATTGATAGGGGAGTTTCCCCTTCAGCAGTATTGCCCCCATGTGAAGGGGGGCGGGGGCCAAAACCACGGAGCTCACCCCTTGTGCCTCATCAGGCGCACGTGGCCCCGAATCTGGGGATGGATCTGCCCCCGCAGCCTCAAGCCTCCTCTTCTTCGCCGCAGCAGTGGCACTCTTTTTGCTCTTCCCCATTGGGGGAACAATCAGAAGGAAACAAAGACAAAATTGTTTACAGGCTGCGCGGACAAAAAAAAACCCCAGACCCAGTAAAATTGCCTGAGGGGTCCGCGCTGCCGTCCTTGTGCCGCTCCTTGCTCGACTGAGGCCAGAGCGGCAGTGTCTCTGCTCGTGGGCCCCGCCCCTTGTGCGGGGTCCACTTGTCTATTCTGGCCAATGAAGAGTGCAGCCTGAACCGCCTAGCAACTCAGGCTGGGCCCCGGCTCTCCGCGCGCCGTTTGTCCTCCTGCTCTGGGGCCCGACTTCGGCCCCAGAGGCGTGAAAAACTTTAACCCCCTGCGTCCTGCCTCCCGCTTAGAAGGGTGCAGCAAGGGGCCGCACGCCCCCCACCTCGGGGGGGGGGGAGGAGGGGGCAGAGGCAATTTCCAGCTAGCACCCCAGCTACTGGACTACCCTGCCTCTCTACAGATGAATAATAAGACAGGAGTTTTGCGATTTAATCTATATGATGACCAGCACAGGGGGTAGGACAGGATTGACCTTTTCCTAGTCTGTTACATTTTGGGTGACAGACACGCTGCTATTGGGAGATGATCCTGAACTATGCCACTGATCTCATATGCATCAAGGAAACCTGGCTGGACAACAAGTTGGGGCCTATTTTGTCTGACCTTGTTCCGGCCGGGTATGCTGTGCAACATCAGCCACGAATGGAGGGATGGGGGGGGAGGGGAGGGGGCAGCGTAGCCATAATTTGTAAGGAGCGATGGTCACTGCGGAGGTATCCAGTGCAATCTGTACTGGTTATGGAGGTTCTCCACCTTGTGTTTGATTTGGCAGGGGACAGTTTGGGAGTGCTGCTTGTTTACCATGCACCTACCTGTGCAGCAGCCTTCCTGCATGCTCTAGTGGAGATGGTGTTGGGAGTGGTGTTGAGGACTCCGAAAACATTAGTCTCCTTGGTTCCTTGGTTTTCCGAGGAGCTGCGGTTACTGAAGAGAGAAGGGCGGCGGTTAGAGCGATGGTGGCGTCGTTCTCATGCTGAAGCTACAGATTGCGTCATAGAGCCAGTTTATGGGTCTATGCCGTAGCTATGTGGGCAACAAAGAAGGAGTTCTTTGCTGCCCTCATAGCATCTGCAAAATCCCATCCAGCTGAGTTTTTTCGGGTCGTATGGGGGCTGGTCAGTCCGGCCTTTCTCCACCTGGGAGTGGAGTCATCTATTGCCCATTGTGACATGTTTGTGGATTATTTTGTGGGGGAAATCATTTGTATTCACCAGGACTTCGACACTGCAATTGATATACATGAGGAACTGGAGGTTATGAAAGCCCCGTCTTGTCCGATTGTATGGGATCAATTTCAGTTGGTGACACCCGCTGATGCGGTCAGTGTTTTTGGGGCGGTTAGGGCCACCTCTTGTGAGTTAGATCTGTGCCCGTCCCAGCTAATTAAATCCTGCCGGGAGACAATGGGGCCATTGCTGGCTGGGGTGGTCAACACCTCCCTTCGGGAGGGAAGAGTGCCCAGCTGTCTTAAGGAGGTAGTGGTGTGGCCTCTGCTCAAGAAACCATCGCTTGATGCTGACTCCCCCGCCAGCTATTGGCCTGTCTCTAACCTCCCCTTTTTAGGGAAGGTTATTGAACGGGCTGTAGCCCAGCAGCTGCGGGGGCATCTTGATCATGTCGGTTTTCTTGATCCCTCTCAGTCAGGATTTTGGCCGGGTCGTGGCACTGAGACTGCACTTGTGGCTTTGGTGGACGATCTGTGCCAGGAACAGGAATGGGGTCGTTCGACCCTGCTGATCCTATTAGATGAATGAATGAATTATTTATTAAAGCGTGGCCATGGGCCATTGCAAACAGTTTGTACAAAACAAAGAAAGATAATTCAAAGTATAAATTTAAATTAAACTTAAAAGAAAAGAAGCTGAAAAACACAGTTTCCTTCCACTTAAAACCTCATGAGGGTGCACACGTAGCATACAACATATGAAATCACAGGGTATCACAAAAACGGCTTGAAGGGCACACTCCACCCTGGCAGCGGGCCACACGATGCAAAAGGATCCAACCCAACCCAAAGAGATCCCCCAGGAAGGGATCTTAACAAGAAGAAAAGACCACAACCAAGAGGGAGGAAGCCCCCCTCAGCAAGGATGTTCAGTATACCCAGATTAGGAAGACCCTGCAAGGGTCAACAGGCCAGAATTGCACCCAAAGAATAATTAGCTTAAAACCGCTAAAAAGAACAAATAAATTGACACGATACTATCCAAGGCCCTGTGAATGGAAATCTACATAGTATTAATTCTTAAAGTGTAGCGTAAGGTCCAGAGGCACAGCTATAAGGTTCAACCAGAGTCCTCAGGGTCAATAGAAGTAAGCACTATGGGCCTATAGGTCACAAAATTTTGCCGAGAACGGGCCAATTGGGACAACAAACTCGCCATAATCTTAATGGTCCGAATATCAGCACTATTCAGCAACAAGGTTAACAATGCTTCCTCAGATCTCCCCAGAAGATTGGCCAGAATAGGGAGCAACAACTGCTCCCTTGCATTGTCATACATATGGCAATGTAAAATCATATGGCCCGGGGTTTCGACTGCCAGGTTGTCAAAAGGGCAAATTCTTTCTAGGTGTTGGTTTTGACCTATAAAGCTCTGAATGGCCTAGGCCTTGCTTATCTGTGAGACTGTGTCACCCCCCAGGTGCTGGATCGGCCCTGCGGTTGTCTGGGGGCACCCTGCTCGAGGTCCCCCTGAATCTCCCAGGGGGGTCACACATAAGAGGGTGTTCTCGGTGGTTGCACCACAGCTGTGGAACTTCCTGCCAGTAGGGGCCCGGCTGGCCCCTGACTTCCCTTCGTTTCGAAGAAGTTGTAAGTCCTGGCTGTTCCGCCAGGTGTTTGGTGGGGGGGTTGGGTGGGGGAGTGGATTATTCATTACCTCCTTTTAAAGTTGTTTTAAGTGCTGTTTTTATATTTTCATGTGATTGTGAGCCGCCCTGGGCTGCCTTAGGCAGGAGGGGTGGGATAATACATTTTTAAAATAAATAAAATGTTTCCTGAGGCTCAGCCCCCCTTAAATTTAATTGCCATGGCTAAGCCCTAGCATCCCCTCCCTCCAATTAAGTCCTACCTCCCTCTCACATAAATAAAGCCATTTAATTATATTGGAAGTGTATGATCATCTATTAGGATTTTGAACATTACAAATATTTGCCCCACCACCGTTAGTTAAATCCTGCCTGAGTTTAACTTTATTAGAGCATGCTACAAAGTAAATTCTTTCCCTTTTAAGTAAATTGTGATTCAAATGAGTTGTGGGGAGTGGGTAATGCTTACATTGAGGGTCCTTGACTAGCAGAACTTTATTTCAGTTTGCTTGAGAAGGTTTTGTCTTTTTGTAATATGTGCATAGTGCTTGGAACTTCAAAGAGAGAGTTTAATACACAGGATCTTCTCCCCATCGTATCAGGAAGTTCTGTTCTGGTAGGTTGTGCTGGGAAATGTAGATGGCAATAAAACTAAGAGACAGACGTGATTGTAACCTAGGGGAGCCCGACCTGAGTAAGTGGTGTGTGGATGGAAACTAAGGGGCAACATATATCCAAGATTAAGCCAGTCACGTTATTCTTAGGCCCTTTGCACGTCACACACTTAACTGTAATATAAATGGGGTACCATAACACTCTTTATATTGTCAGTGTGGCCAAAATATTAGAGAGTTGGGATCTGACTTTAGAGTTTAATTTAAGAAAATAAATCAATAGTGAACTAGGTGGCTAGAAGTACTCTTAATAATATTTATTTATTTATTTTATTTCTTATTTTTGTGTAGTTTATACCCCACCACTCCTGCAAAGCAGCTTGGGGCTACTTACAGTTTTAAACAAAATATAAAAATGATTAAAAATATAAATATAAATAAAAATACAAATATAAATTCTATGAAATCTCCTAAAAAGGGGAGAAGTAATAAGAAATGTATATTAAAAACATTTACCTCCCTAACCCTCAAAACCACCCACCCTACTGGACTCGTCAAAATCCTGATGGAACAACCAGGTCTTACAAAATTGTCTAAAAGAGGGGAGGTCTGGGGCCAACCGGGCCTCTGCTGGGAGGGAGTTCCACAGCCTTGGTGCAGCCACTAAGAACGCCCTCTCCATAGTGGTCCTCTGGGATACCCAGGGGACCTTGAGAAAGGCGCCATAGGTTGACCGTGGGGGCCAATCCAGAGTCCGGGGAGTGAGGTGGTCCCACAGGTAGATGGTGGGCTTTAAAGGTCAACACCAACACCTTTAATCAGGCCCAGAAGACTATAGGCAGCCAGTACAGAGAACAGAGCACTGGTGTAATATGCTCCTGGTGGCCCGCTCCCTTGAGGAGACAGGCCGCCATATTCTGCACTAGCTGCAGCCTCTGAACCGTCACCATGGGTAGCCCCACGTAGAGCACGTTATAGTAGTCAAGTTTTGAGGTGGTGAAAGCATGGATGATGGTGGCCAGGTTGGAGTCTGAGACATACATCTGAAGTTGTTGCACCAGGTGTAATTGGCGAAATATGCTCCTCGCCACAGCCCCCACCTGGACATCCAGGTGGAGCCAGGAGTCGAGGAGCACTCCCAGACTACGAACCCGGGGAACCAGCGGGGGGTGAGCCTCATCAATGATGGGGGATGCCACCTACCAGCATCGCCTCCGTCTTATCGAGATTCAGTTTCAGTTGGCTCGCCCTCATCCAGTCTCCCACAACAGCCAGACAATGGGTAAGCACTAAGACTGCTAGGTCTGGATCGGATCAAAAAGAGAGGTAGAGTTGGGTGTCATCAGCGTATTGATGACACCAAACATCAAACCATCTCATGACCTCACCCAGTGACTGCATATATACACATTGAACAGGAGAGGGGACAAGATGGAACCTTGTGAGACTCTACATGAGAGGTCTTGGGGTGATGAAAAATAATCCCCGAGCACCACTCGCTGAGTTCTTCCAGCCAGGAAAGAGCGGAACCATTCAAGAACAATCTCACCCACCACGGCATGGTCCCGCAGGCGACTCACCAACATCTCATGACCAACAGTATCGAAGGCAGCCAACAAAGCTGGATTCTACTCCCCTGCATTTGTTTACTGGTTACACACTATTTAGCTCTCCGTTTTATTTAGTTTCCTTATCAGCAATATCTTAAGAATATACTTTCCCAATTTTGTAAGATGACTTTCAAGCAATTAGCTAATAAAGTGTTATGATAATTATATGTTGTTAGAAATAACTATAATTGTAATGCACCAAAGGAGAGAAACTTCACCTTAACACAAATACATCTGGGTACTTTGTTTTTACCAATTTGTGTTTTGTTAAGACAGCTTTATTCTTCTCCATGTGTAACGTTAGACACTACATTGTGTCTAAGAATTGCTAACCTTGTTTTGAATTATGCTGCCTTTCCCACCGCTCCCTGTGGAATTATTTTGGAAGCTATAGGTGATTAGCAATTTAGAAGATGGGCAAGTTTGCCTGTTTTTCCTTTGGCTCTAGTCTTAGCCCATATTAAACCAATGTTTACTAAAGTGAAAAGGGAAATCTGTCAGGAGTACAGCCAGTTAAAAAAAGCAGTAGAAAATCTCAAGTGTATGTGTGTTTCTCCCTTCTACTGAGTATTATTGATATAGAAATCTGACTACTAAGAGTGTGGGCAATAAATGCTTTTCCTTGTCTCCTGTTGTAGGTCTAAACAGCAACAACAGAACAACTTTTCCCTGTTTCCTTCCTCAAAAGGCTGGAATTTCAGAGGGGTAAGTTTTGGGGTGATTTTTAGTATATGTGGTTGTCTCTAACGCACAGTTTGCTCTGAAATATGACACAATATCAGGTATTACTTCTAGATAACAAGGGATGTTGAGCCATTGATTTAAATGAAAATGGGATTGCTCCCAAAGTAATTATAGAACAGAAGTATCACATTTGGAGGAATATAATGTTTTGATTCGATGCAAATCCCTGTTCGCTCTAGTTATTTAATGAACTTAGGCCCCAGAGCAGCAAAGCACTTAAACTGCATGTGCTGAAGTACTTTCCTGAATACTGTTGGACTGTTGAATCTATGCCTTTAAAGAGATCTGTCAGGTTCAGGTATGTAGTATTAAAAAACAGTTTTTTTCCTGCACATTTTAGTTATTCTTAATGCCCAGGGACAATTAAAACTGAAAACTTAGTGAACAGTTAGCATTCACTATTTTCTATTGTCTGTTTGCACAGTATTCAGAATGAACACTGCGAATTGAATAGAAACTTCACTTTGATTCTAGCCATTTTCTAATTTTTGTTATCCTCTTCTTAAATATTAACAGTATGTTGCAAAGTTTAGGTGGTTGTGGATTCTAGTCTGTTAAATAGGCTTTTCCTACAAATTTAATAGGTTTCCATAGATGTTGCTTTTTTCTTTAAAAAAAAATAAAAATAAATAAAATTCATGTCCTCAATTATCCTGTGTTGCTTGATGTTCTGAAGTGTTCTGGGGAATGTATTTAGCTTGTCTTCAGAAATCTGAATTGCTGCATCTTTGGAAATTGCAATAACGGAGAATTCTACAGAATCTTATTTCCCAGATAAATTACTGGATGCTGGCACAGACTAGAACCACATTCACACCTGACGCCTGGTGCTGTTAAAATGATGCGCAGGCAAAGACGTGGGGAGGAGCCTGATGCTGGCAGTAGCACCGGTGCGAATGGGGATCTGCTGTGGCTAGCCTCACGCATGACGGACGCAAAATCGAGCCCTGTCATGCGCGAGCAAAGCTGTGGCAGAATCCCATTTGATGTGGCAGAACCCCATTCATGTCGGTGCTACTGCTGGCATCGGGCTCCTCCCTGCTGACACGTCTTTGCCTGCACGTCATTTTAAAAGCGCCAGGTGTCAAGTGTGAATGTGGTATAACTATTTGTTGTGGTAATTTTTCAGAATATGTGGAACAGCCTGGAGCTGCAGGAACATTTTGCAGTTCCTTGGAAGTCCTCGCTACAGAAGCGTGAAGAACTTCCATAGTCCTTCACACTATGTACTTCCAAGTCCTCCTGTGCTGATGCTTTAGGCCCTCCTGGCAGAGATGTACCCAGTAGAAAAGGTCTTTCATAGCAGCATAGGACTCCACAGAGGTTGTGTTTTATCTTATATTAGCCTTATTCACTTAACCCTAGTTTGCTTTGAGAGTGTAGTGGAACCTTTAGGAACAATTAAACGCTCTGCTACTATTTCTCTGAGGTTTCTTGGTGATCCACGAGTCTCGTGCAGAACGAAGAGGTGAGGGGGTGGTTTTGATTTTTTTCATCCCGCCTACAATGCACGAGGTGGCCTATGCTGGAGGTGGGGACATTCAAGTGCTTGGCCGTGACCTGTGCCGCTGGGGCAGGACCAAAACTTATGGTCTTGCTGGTATATAGATCTCCAGGTAATATGGGGGGATATGGGGCTGAATTTCTGGAGCTGGTGTTGGCGTTGCTTTTGGAATGTTCCAGGATGCTTGTCCTGGGGGACTTTAATGTGCACGGTGGTGGCGGCTCTGGGGATCCGACTTCTGAGTTCATGCATGCGATGGCATCTTTGGGTTTTACTCAGAGTATTCATGAGAGATCCACAAGGCCAGCTGGGCACTTGACTTCATTTTTGGACTGGACTTTTTGGTCTTGGATGTTTGCATCACCCCTCTTGGGTGTTCTGACCATCACCTCCTGTGTTTTAGTGCAGGTGCTGTCGTACCTGACCAACAGCACCATAGCCGATCAATTATTGTATGGCCACAAAGATTGCTGAATCTGGTGGATTTCAGCAACCTCTTGATTAGTGCTGGAGCTAATACATCTTCCCCTTCCAACCAGAGGTTTGACAGGCTCTCTGACAGCTATTTTCAGTTGTTAGAGGGGGACCTCAATGCCCTGGCTCCTTGCTAGACCCTGTTTGTTTCAACGGTTCATAGACTGCTGTGGTATAACAGAGATCTGGCAGACTTAAAGAGGCTGGGGCGTAGATTGGAGAGGAGATGCTTGAGGAGCTGCCTGGAGGCTGATCGTGGCAGTACAAAGAAGAGTTAATGCAAGCATACAGAAGGGCTATTACTGAGACCAAGTGCTTGTACTTGTACATAGATACTGCAGGGAACAGATCGGCGCAACTATTTTGGGTAGTGCACAGCCTGGGGAATCCAGACTGTCTCAATCCGTCTACAGTTTCTTCAGTAGAGCGCTGTGAGGAATTTTCTATTTTCTTTGAGGAAAAGATAGAGGCACTGGGCGGAACTCATTGGGACTTTTGATGTGGACTACCTGGGGACTGTTCTCCTGGTTGACCTCAACGTGGTTGATGACAAGGAGGTCCGTGTGCTGTTGGAATCATTGACACCCACCATGTGTGCTTCTGACCTGTGCCCATCCTGGTTGTTGAGGGCGAATGCTGAGGTGATGGTACCTTTATTGCCCGGTCTCAAATTTGCCTTTCTTAGGGAAGGTGATTAAGAAGGTTGTGGCTGTGCAGCTACAGAAGCACTTGGACTTGAATAATATTTTAGGGAAATTCCAATCAGTGTTCAGGCCTTCTCACAGGGTAGAGCCCACACTTGTCAGCGTAATGAATGATCTGCTGATGATTTTAGATCAAGAACAGCTAGCTGTTCTGGTCATACTGGACCTTACAGCAGCATTTGACACAATTAACCATGGGTTGCTACTTCGGTGACTGAGGTATGTTGCTGGTGTGATGGCACCTGCTGGTCAGTGGTTGCAGTTATACCTGGAAGGGAGGAGTCAGTTGGTGGTGATGGATAGATATGCGTTGTCACTGAAGGAACTGAACTGTGGCATCACTCAAGGTTTTAGTCTTTCATCCATGCTGTTCAGTTTGTACATGCAGCCCTTTCGGGATGTCATGATCAAACAAAGGGCTGAGCATCATCAGAAGGGTTCCTAGTTTTCTGCAACAAAAATTTGAAAATTCTCTGATTAAAAATTATAAATTCTCTGATTAAAAAAACCAAAATCTCTGTTTTTCTGTGATTAAATGTAAATGCTAGTTGACTTCCCCTTCGTTAGTTCCTGGGTCCCAGATGACTCCTAATTACCTATTTTGGAAGGTTGAATTAGGTGTGGAAAAATATCTCGCGCTTAAGATGGATAGAAATTTGGTAAAAGTACTTAGTAGACTTCGGCTGGAGCAAATGCCAAGGGCAATGGTGGAGGGCAGGAGGAATGGGAAACCTAGAAAAAACAGAAAATGCACCTGTGGATTGGGATCCTTAGAAGTTACTGTTCACTATGTATTGGACTGTCCCAGGATAGGCGATCCTAGTATTAAATTACTCTCCTCTAAGCTCTTGTCTTTATGAACTTTCTCCCAACAGGAGAAAGTAATATGGTTAATTCTCCAGAAAGACCCTGCTGTTGTTAAAAACCTGACAACTTTTGCCTTTAAGGCTGAAGTGTTAAGGAGGAATAAGCCACCAGGGGAGTACTGAATGGGGGGGATGATGGTATTCGAAAGTAATAGGAGGGTTGTGGTAAACTATTGCTTATATTATTAAGTGGGTTATTTTATATATATTGTTTGTATTGTTTGTGGCATTTTATATGTTGTACTTAGTAAGATTGGTGTATAGCTGAAGTGTAACAAAGACAAACTCATCTACCTACACCCTGTGAAGGGGTTAATTGATATTCTGGAATCTAACTTTGATTGCATGCTAGTACTGCTGATATACCGGGCACCCACCTGTACAGCAGCTTCCCTGCCTGCAGTGACTGAACTGGTGTCTGAGGTGGTCTTGCAGTTCCCCAGGGCAATAGTCCTGTGGGACTTCAACATCCATGCCTACGCCAGTCTTGGAGGGGCAGCGCGGGTTTATGGCCACCATGACAACCATGGGCCTGTCTCAGAGAGTGTTGGGCCCCACACATGTTGGAGAACATACCCTGGACATGATATTTTGCACCAGTCTTGAGGTGGGGGATCCATTAGTGGGGGAGGTGTCATCAGTGCCCTTGTCATGGATGGATCATTATCTCCTCCAGGCTGGTATCTTGGCGTATGTTGACCCCCGAGAGGGTGTGGAACCAGTTAGGTTGGTTCGCCTCCAAAGGCTTATGGAACCAGGAAGGTTCCAGACCGCTCTCAGTGATGTTTCCTCTCATCTCGATGACCTCGTGACCATGTGGAATTTTGTGTTGATGGAGGCCATTGACCGTGTGGCCTCCAGGCGTCTGCTCCCAAATCACCAACAACGCAGGTCCCCGTGGTACACAGAGGAGCAGTGGTGGATGAAGTGGGAAGGGCGGTATTTAGAACGACGGTGGTGTCACTCTTGTGCTGAAGTTGACTGAGACGTAGAGTCTGGTTACGTACCTATGCCATTGTGGTGCGGACAGCAAAGAAGGTTTTCTTTGCTGCCCTCGTTGTGTCCGCTAAGTCCCGCCCGGCTGAGCTTTTCTGGGTGGTGAAGGGGCTGTTCAGTCTGGTCTCCCTCCGCCTCGATTTAGAGTCATCAAATGCTCGCTGTGATTTGTTTGTGGACTTTTTTGTGGATAAAATCACTCAAATCCACCACAGTTTTAACCACAGTTTTAGCAGTTTTAGCAGCAGGTGAGCCAGAGGCAGTAGAAGCTCCTTCCTGTCCTGTTTTGTTGGATGAATTTCAGGATGTGTCGCCCTTGGATGTGGGGGATGCTCTTGGGACTGTCCGAGTCACTTATTGCGAATTAGATCCATGCCCGTCCTGGCTGGTTAAAGCTAGCCGGGAGACACTAGGGCCATTGCTGGGGGAGGGGGGATTGTCAATGCCTCCCTTGGGGCGGGCAGGGTGATGGACTGTCTCAAGGAGGCTGTGGTGTGGACCCTGCTCAAGAAACCATCATTGGACGTTGGTGTCCTGGTCAGCTATTGGCCGGTCTCTAACCTTCCCTTTTTAGGGAAGGTTATTGAACAGGTGGTGGCTCAACAGCTTCAGGAGCATTTGGACCGGGTCAATTTTCTTGATCCCTTGCAGTCTGGCTTTCATCCAGGTTATGGCATGGAGACTGCGCTTGTGGCCTTGGTGGACGACCTCTCCCGTGAGTTGGACCAGGGTTGTTCGACCCTGTTGATTCTGTTAGATAACTCAGATGTATATATTTATTTATTTAATCATATTTTTACCCCGCCCCTCCTAAAACAGCTCAGGGCAGCTAACACTCTAAAAAAATATATAAAAAAATACAAGTATAAAACATTTTAAAACATTTGTAGAATTACAACAATTAAAACAGGGCAAAGGAACATATAAATTAATTAATATAATAAATAAGGGTGGAGGGGGATAAAAAAACCCTCCTCAAAGGCCTGGGCGAACAGCCAGGTTTTGCAAATTCGCCAGAATGTTAACAAGCTTGGGGCTAAGCGAGCTTCCTCCGGAAGGGAATTCCAAAGGCGTGACTTGGCCACCGAGAATGCCCTCTCCATTGTGGCCCCCCACCTAACACGGGGGACCTCCAGGAAGGCACCCCCAGCGGACCGAAGGAGCCACTCTGGGGCGCGGAGGGTGAGGCGGTCCCTGAGGTACGAGGGGCCCAGACTGTGAAGGGCCTTATAGATTAATACCAAAACCTTGAACCTGGCTCGGCTTGCTTCCGGCAGCCAGTGCAGAGTCCGGAGCACAGATGTTATGTGTTCTCGACGGCCCGACCCCTAAAGGAGCCGGGCCGCCGCATTCTGCACTAGCTGCAGCCTCTGAACCAGGAACAAGGGCAGCCCCATGTAGAATGTGTTGCAGTAGTCCAGCCTCGAGGTGACGAAGGCATGGACGAGGGAGGCCAGGTCCGGGCCGGAGATGTACGGACGCAGCCTCCGTACCAGATACAACTGGCAGAAGGTGGCCTTCGCCACTACCTCCACCTGTCGGTCCAGGCGGAGGTCTGCGTCCAATACCACTCCCAAACGCCGAACCTGCTGGGCTATAGGAGGGCAACACCCCCCCCCCCAAATCAGGGGGGCCGACACCTCCCTCACTCTCTCCACCAACATCACCTCCGTCTTATCGGGGTTGAGCTTTAGTCTGCTCTGCCACATCCATTCCGCTACGGCCTCCAAACACTGGGCTAGCACCGAGACAGCAGGGTCTGGGTCAGTTGAAAAAGAGTGGTACAGCTGAGTATCATCAGCATATTGGTGACATCGCATCCCGAACCCTCTCACGACCTCCCCCAAGGGCTGCATATATACATTAAATAACAATGGAGACAGAATAGAACCCTGTGGAATGCCACAGGATAAAGCGCGGGAGCAAGATGTCTCAGCTCCTAACACTGCCCGCTGGCTTCTCCCTGAGAGGAATGAACGGAACCATTCAAGAACAGTCCCATCCACACACCCCAGGTCACGCAGCGGTCTCAACAGCAGCCCATGTTTCACGGTGTCAAAAGCGGGTGAGAGATCTAGCAGGATGAGAAATGTCGAACATCCCGCATCCATTTCCCGGCGGAGATCGTCGACCAAGGCCACCAACGCCATCTCGGTGCCATAGCCGGGGCGGAAGCCAGATTGAAAAGGGTCCAGGAAACCAATGCCATCTAGATGCGCCTAGAGGTAGATCACCACCGCCCGATCAATAACCTTCCCTAAAAAGGAAGGGAACATTTGACACTGTTGATCATGAGTTGTTGGTGACTTGGCTGCGGGACACGGTAGGGATTAGCAGGACTGTTCTTGAATGGTTCCGCTCTTTCCTGACTGGGAGAATTCAACGTGTGGTCCTGGGTGATTCTTCATCTTCTCCCCGGGGCCTCACGTGTGGCGTTCCGCAGGGTTCCATTCTATCCCCTCTCTTATTCAATGTATATATGCAGCCTTTGGGGGAGGTTGTCAGGGAGTTTGGTGTAAGGTGTCATCAATATGCCGATGACACACAGCTATCTCTCTCATTCTCCCCTCCTCCCAGGACAGATGGTCTTAACTTATGGGATGTGTCCCTCCTTCCTTTGGATAGGCAGGATGAATTTGATTGACAGCATCATCCTATGGGAGGGGCACAGCCCACCATCGAAGCCCAGTTCTGTTCCTGCCTTGCTGAGGGTAGGAAGCAGGATCGTGGCTCCCTCTCTGGGAGCTTGGGCCTTAGGTTATTTATTTTATTTTTTCTTTCCTTTTCTGTCTTCATCTGTTGGGCCTGCCCCTTTCTCCCCCACCCCACCTCTGTGGGGGGCTGAGCTGAACCGCAGGCAGGGGACCGGAGGGGGTACTTCCCCGTGTCTCCCCCTCCCCGCCATTCCATTTAAAAGGCCCAGTTAGTGGGGGGAGCTGCCGCACTTGGAGCTGCTCCTCCTCAGCGGCCACTGACCTTGCGGGGAGTGAAGCCGTGGCATAGCCCTCAGGTGCAGCAGCACGCCGGCTAGCTGCTTTCATTTTTCTGCGCTCCGCCATGGTGGCAAGAGCCGGGGACCTGACTCGCTGGGATGTGGGCTTGCCCCTCCCCCATGACAGCAGGGAGACAGGTGAAGCAGGTGCGAAAGCTGCGGTGCCTCCCCGCACCGCGGCTGGACGCACCNGGCTTGCCCCTCCCCCATGACAGCAGGGAGACAGGTGAAGCAGGTGCGAAAGCTGCGGTGCCTCCCCGCACCGCGGCTGGACGCACCACAGCCGAGTCGCCGGAGGGGGTGAGTGAACCCAGGGCCTGCCCTGGGCTGGGGATTAGGCCGCGCTGCCCTGAGGAGGTACCAGAAGCCATCCTCCTTTGACTGGGGTGGCAGGTGATAGCCTCCCCTCACCTTTTTGAATCCCTCACAGGAGGCGGATCGTCCCCAGGCCACCGCACTCCCAGGGAGGGAACCCCCGTATACGGTGTAGCGTGTGCTTCTCCCATGCACGAAGCGGGTAGGGATGGAGGCAACAGGGGGGAGAGATTATCTCTCCAGACAGGGAGAAACACACACCCCAAGAGGCAGGGGTAGAAAGAGAAGGACTGAGGAGAAATCAACTTCCCACTCCTCCAGGAGTTCCTCCTCCTCATCCCCCTCATCTTCCCCTCCATCTAGCTTCTCCTCCTCCTCCCCCTCTAGATGCTGCTCCCACCATAGGGGAAGAAAGGCTAAGGGGTCCAGCTCCTCTCACTCCAGGAGAAGCAGGAGGCCCAAGGGCCACAAGGCTAAAGCCACTAGGCTCAGTTCCCCTTCACCCTCGGCAGTTCCCCCAATAAGGAGGATGGGGAACTCTCTGACTTGCAGTCAGAAGCAGGGAATGCAGGGAAAGAAGCTGCAGGGGAGAGACTCGAAGCGGAGCAGTTCAGCAAGCTCCACTCTAAGGTGACAGTGGAGTTGGCCATCTCCCTACCTGCCCAGCCAGTAGAACAGCAGGAGACCCCTATGGAGAATAAGAGGGCCTTCCCTAGGGGAACCGCTCCCACCCCAGAATTGTCCCTGGCTAAGTTCTACATTGATACTATCAAGGGGAAATGGGAGCACCCAGCTAGATTTAAGGGGCCTCACAAATTCATCAATAAATGTTATGCAATCCCAAGCCCCCAGGAGGAGTTGGTGGTCCTACCCAAGGTAGATGCAGGCGCAGCAGATTTATCCAAATCGGCAGCCCTCCCGCCGGTCGGGGAGGAGTTTCCCAAAGATCCCCTTGATAGGAAAGTGGAGATAGCTTGCAGGAGAATGATGAGGCCTCCGCACTAGCCCTCAAAGCGACCGCCTTTGCAGCTAGCTTCAGCAGGGTAGCCTACATATGGGCTAGTGACCTAGCCCGCAAGGTAAAACGAAAGGAGCTGAAAGACAACTCTAAGAAGCGGACCCTGACCTCTGCTTACTCAGCGGATGCAACCCTGGACGCCATTCAGCTAAATGCCAGAGCCATGGCCACCAACGTGGTGGCTCGCCACTCAATCTGGCTTCGTCCATGGAAGGTGGACCTTCCTTCCAAGGCTGTCCTGACAGGAGCCCGGTACCAGGGCAAGAAGCTGTTTGGTGAAGCCATGGACAATGTCCTCACCACCAAACCAGAAAAGAAGAAAGTTCTACCGCTGATCCCCTTGAAAGGCACAAATAAAAACTCCTTTTGCCCCAGAACCTCCTCTTGCAACCACAGAAGTAACTGGAAAAGAGACTTCCGCCCTGGTAAACATAGGTGGCAGCGGAACCCAAGAGGCAGAGACCAGTCCCAGTTCAAGAAACCACAGTCCACAAACCCAAAGCTGTCCAAGTCCTCGACGTCACTGGAGGCTGCCTCTTCAGAGTACAAAGGCATACGTCGGGGGGAGACTCCAGCTCTTCATAGATCAGTGGGCACACACATTTTCGGACCATGGGTATTAGAAACAGTGGGCAAGGGTCACACCATAGAATTCACATTTCCATCAAGGGATCGTTTTCTTCCATCACCACTGTCAAAGGACCAGCTAAAAGCAGGCAAGGCTATAAAGGCAATCCCACATCAGCTGGACAGGAGGGTAATAGAACCAGTACCACCTCCTCAGAGGCATTTTGGTGTGTACTCTGTTTTCTTCACGGTCCCAAAGAAAAAATGGGGACGTGCGTGCCATATTGCACCTCAGATCACTCAACAAGAGGGTCAGGTACCAGAAGTTCAGAATGGAAATGCTGAACTCCATCACAGCATCCCTACAACTTCTTATCCTCTATTGATCTCCCGGAAGCCTACCTACACATCTCCATCCAACCATCACACCGGAGATACCTAAGATTCGCGGTTGACGGTCAGCACTTCCAGTTCCGAGTTCTCCCCTTCGGACTATCTTCATCACCGGGGGTCTTCACGAAAGTGCTGGCAGCACTGGTGGTGCACTTGAGGACAAGAGGTATCCACGTCTACACATACCTAAACGACATACTCTTGAGATCTCCGTCCCAAGAGCAGAGCCTAGCTGACCTACAACTGACAATAGAGTTCCTGGAGCCCCATGACTTTTTGGTGAACAGAAAGAAGAGTTGCCTGATCCCGTCCACGTCCGTTCTACACCTGGGAGTCCGGTTGGATTCCCTCCAGGACCGGGTCTTCCTATCATATGAGAGAACGGACAAGATCCGACTGCTTCTGATGCATCTCAGGAGAGAAGAGACAGCGGACCTCATGTTCCTAGCACAAGTTCTGGGAAGCATGGTCTCATGGTTAGAGACGGTGGCATGGTCCAGACTACACTTACGACCTCTGCAGGCTTTCCTTCGCTCCTATCAGGAGGAGATAACGAACAGCACTCACCTCCCCGTCAGAATACCCGACAAACTGAAACAACAGCTGAGCTGGTTGAATGTGACTTAGGCCGTATGTCTCGAACTCAGATCTGGCCACAATCATCCATGCTTTTATTACCTTGAGACTGGACTACTGTAATGCACTCTATGTGGGGCTACCCTTGGTGCTGGTTTGGAGACTGCAGTAGGTGCAGAATGTGGAGGCCCATCTCCTAACGGGGACAGGCCGATATGAGCACATTACACCAGTGCTTCGCTTGCCGCACTGCCTGCTGATAGTCTTCTGGACCCAATTCAAGGTGTTGATGCTGACCTTTAAAGCCCTAAATGGCCTGGGCCCCACCCTCCGGGTCTTGGATTGGCCCCTGCGGTTGGCCAGGGGTGCTCTCCTCGAGGTCCCCTGGGTTTCCCAAGTGTCGACCACGAGGAGGGCATTTTCTGTGGCTGCACCGCGGCTGTAGAACTCCCTCCCGTTGGAGGTTCACTTGACCGCCAACCTCCCTTCTTTCCGTAGGCAATGCAATACCTGGCTGTTCCGCTGGGCCTTTACCAAGGGAGATGGGGTGGGTGGTTTGGGTTAGGTTGGGTTTGGGCATGGATTGTTTTAATTTGGGGATTTTAGGTTGTTTTAATTGTATTTTGGTTTGTTGTCTATTTTAATATGTATTTTAAAATGTTGTTAGCTGCCCCAAGATGCTTTTAGCAGGAGGGGCGGTGCATAAATGTTATTAATAAATAAATAATTAATAAATAGTAGGGCAAGGTAGTTTCATACAGGGGACAAACATTGGCCATATGCAAACCCTGAGAAGGGGCTGGCATCTAACAATCAGAAGCTGAGCACTGGCTGTATGTAAACCCCCAGAAGGGTGAGGTATCTCCATCCAGGGGTTAAGTATTTGCCGCATTCAAGCCCTGTGAAGTGCAAAGTATCCATCAGCCAGGGTCTAAGCATTGGCCGCATGCAAAACCCAAAAGGGTGAGGCAATTAATATACAGGGACAGACCATTTCTCGTATGAAAGCCCCTTACATTCTATCACACAGGGATTAAGTAATTGCCGCATGTTCGCTCTGAGAAGGGTGAGACATTCTTTTTCAAGGGTTAAGCCCTGATTTTGTAATCCTCGGGCTTTACCCTGCAGGTGTAATATTAGCCAACCACAAGCCCGTCTGGACTAGGCTCCTTGTAGATGGGGGATTAAGTTGGGTAGAATAATTATGTTTTTATATGTGTACTTTGTAATATATTGTTTTATCTTCGTTGTATTTATATTGTGTTGCTGTGTGTTGATTTATATTGTTAATGGTGCATGGCGAAAGCCGAACCAATAAATAAATATATCTAGACCCAGCTCCTGTGACATCCCCTTTTCCCAAGGTCCAGAAGACCTGACGCCCCAGTTCATAGTTCCCCTGCCTCCCCAAATCATAGGTCTGTGGCACCCCTCCAAATGCAGAAGCCCTGTCCCTCCACAGCACCTGCCTTCAGGTTGCTTCCCCTCAGCTCCACTCTGCTTCTTTGATGCCCCGCGCTCACTGTGACCTCCTCTCAAACCTGTACGTTTTTGCCATTTTCTGCAAAATTCTCTGGAAAAAGGAAAAACTGTTTTTCTCTGGAAAAAGGCAAAATCTCTGGTTTTCTATCACAAAGAGAAAACTAGGAACCCTGATCATCAGTACGCTGAAGATACACAACTGTACATCTCTTGCCCCATGAGCTCTGCCAACTCAGCCTCTGCCTTGGAGGAATGCCTGAATGACACAGCCACCTGGATGCATCGGAGCTACCTCATGCTCAATCTGGGGAAGACTGAGGTGATGTTGGTGGGAAGGGGCAGCCAAAAGGAGGATGCCTTTGCCTCCTTCGGGCCCCTTAATGTGGCTGAGGTCTGGGTGGAGGTAGTGGGCCAGGTAAAGAACTTGGGTCTCATTTTCGACCATGCTGTCCATGACAGCCCAGGTGTCAGACGTGGTTCCGAAATGCTTTTTTCAACTATGCAATTTGCGTAAGTTACGCCCTTATTTATCCCAGGCTGACCTTGCCACAGTCACCCATGCCCTGGTGACTACAAGGTTTGACTATTGTAACTCCCTCTTCTATGGACTGCTGGCAGTGCTTATCCATTGCTTGCAAATTGTTCAGAATGCGGCAGCTCAGCTGCTCGCTGGTTTAGGCAGCCGTGCTCATATTACGCCTGCCCTGTGTTCTCTGCATAGGCTGCCTGTGGAGCGACAGATTGAATTTAAGATCGTGCTGCTGGATTTTAGGTCCCTGAATGGTTTAGGCCCTGGCTATATTCAAAATGTACTCCTGGAACCTCACACTGGTGGGTATCTGTGTTCAGGAACCACTCGCTGTTTGGGGGTTCCGCCATTGCATCTGAAGTCAGGAGGCAATTGGGCCTTTGCTGTGGTGGGTCCCTCAGTATGGCACTCCCTCCCTCCAGATGTTCATCTCAGTTCCTTCCTCCATACCTTTAAAAAACACCTAAAAACGTATTTGTTTTCTAGGTGCTTTTAGGATCCGCTGGTGGTCCCCTTTTTGCCCTCCCTTTTTGCCTGCCCCAATTTACATTTTAAAATTTGTTTTAAATTTGTTCTAAATTGTTTTATATTGTTTATATGGTTTTACCTTTGGGGGAAACACTCCGCGTGCCATGTAAGGTTAGGAGGGCGTGCTATAAAAATAAAATATATTTATTATTATTAATTATTATTATTATTAGTGCAAAGCAGCCCAAAGTGGTTCTGTTGCATGGTTCCATCCTTTCACGATTGAAGAGCTCAGACTGATTTGTTTGTTCATTTGTGTTTTAACCCTTTACCACCTGTGCGTGCAGTCAGATTCTGAGAAGACAGCCTTGGGCCCTATATATCTAAAGGACCTCCTTCCTCCTTATGTCCCTCCGTGGCCCTTAAGATCAGCTGAGAGCACCCTGTTGGAAGTTTCACCATTGGCCCAGGTCTGTATGACCCAAGCAAGAAGATTGGCATTCTTGGTGGCTGCTCCATGTCTTTGGATTTTCATTCCGTTGAAGGTTCGTCTAATCCCTAGACTGGGTATCTCTCAGAGGCAGTGCAAGATATATTTATTTGGCCAGGCATTCAACAGGCCATGGTAGACCCGTGGGTGGTATTTGGGGGTTTTGTAAGCATTTTATGGGGCCTTATGGGTTTTGTTTTTTATGATGATGTCAGTTGCCCTGAGCTGTGATGTGGGTTTGAATCGGAAAATGTTCCAGAATATGTTCCCATTCAGTTTTTAAAATTTGTATTAAAACTAATTTGCATAAGAAAAATTTGAATTGGAAAATTTCCTTATAGCCCTGGAAAATTTTCTGTAGAAAAATTTGGTTGTGGAAATTTTTCTGGATTTTCTGGAAAATTTTCCACCCCACATCACTGGCCCTGAGCCTTTGGGGATAGGACAGGATAAAAATCAAAACAAATAAATAAAATAAAACAGCTGAAGTGCAATAGACTGTCCAGGGAAGAAAACTTCCCTATTTTTGAAAGCCTGAATTTCTTTTTGAGCAGAACAAATAGATGTGACCACTTGTATATATTTACCAGGTAACTATAATAGGGATGTTTGTTAGCTTGTGCATTCAAATCTGCCTCATATGCACCTGCGTTTAGGCTTAAGGAGCTAAGATGATGATTGCAGTACAGAGAGAATCTAGACATTGATTTTTATTTATAAAAATGCTGATCTTGATGTCTGCCTTGCTAAACAGCAGGAGGAGTTCTAAACATTTTTACTTGTTTGTTTGAACAAACTACTGGAGCTATTGTTGATTAGAGTCACTAGACTAATTTCTACTGGAACAGCAGGGTTTATGTTGGCAAATGAGAAGAGATGCTATCAGTAATTCATTGTGTGCTGTTTGCGTAACAGAATAGCAGAGCCAATTCCAGCTGCAATTCCAAAATACAGATTGGGTATGAAATATGTATAATACAGTACATAAACATAAGACAGTATTGCTGACCTCAGGTGTTCAAAATTGCTGAGCCAGGCCCCAAGCAAACCACTAGATTGGCTTACAAAATTGCTACTTGTATTTCTGTATGTTTTTTGATGCATTTTGTTTTAAACATTTTTATCTATTTATTTATTTGTTTATTTAAGCAAGACTGGCTTGGCGGTCGCTTTTCTAGAACCATGAATAGAATCTTGTCACAATCATGAGGGGTAAAATCTTCTTTTTAATATGAAAACTGAAACTTTCATAATGGCATGACTACAGAGAGTTAAGGTATAAAGAAAAGTGCCAGATATTATGGAAATCATGATAGGCAATGGCTTATTGCTAGACTATTCAAATCCACACAGGAGAGGTGTGGAGTCTGAGAAGAGCTTTACTGTTAGAGAGAATGGTTGTGTACTTAATAGAGCTCACTTGGGGGTGGTGCAGTGCCAACTGTTTGAGGGCAGTGATATTTTTTTTTATTTTCAGTATTTTTATATTGCCCCTTCTTGCCCAAAGGCAGCTCAGGGCGGTAAACAATACATAAAATACCTAATATAAGAGTATAAAATACAATATAATAAAATACCAGTTAAAACCACAAAATAGCAGAGGCCTGAAAGAGCAAATACCTCAATATCCCTAAAATAACACGCCCCCCCCCCCTTACCCATTCCCCTCACCAAAAACCTAGTGAAACAGCCAGGTTTTACATTGTCTACAGAAGGAGGGGAGATCCAAAGAGAGGTGAATCTCTACCGGGAGGGAGTTCCATAGCTGCGGCGCGGCCACTGAGAATGCCTGTTTGAATGTCGCTACCTGGGGGACCTCCAAGTGGGCACCCCTGGATGACTGCAGGGGCCAATCCAAGACACAAGGAATGAGGTGGTCCCGCAGGTAGGTAGGGTCCAGGCCGTATAGGACTTTAAAGGTAATGACTAACATATTCAATTGGGCCTGGAAGAATATAGGCAGTCCGTGCAGAGCGGAGCACCGGTGTTATGTGCGCCTGGTGGCCGGTCCCTACAAGGAGACGAGCTGCTGCATTCTGTAGCAGCTGCAGCCTCTGGGACGTCACCAAGGGCAGCCCCATGTAGAGTGCATTGCAGTAGTCCCATCTCGAGGTGATGAATGCAGGCCTGACCTTAATGCGGGGTGGCTCGGGGCGGCCGCCCCAGGCCCCAATCCTGGGGGCCCCCGCACTCAGAGCCCCCAGCTCCCAGCGACTGTCAGTCTTGGAGACTGACAGTCGCTGGGACCTGGGGGCCCCGAGTGCAGGGCCCCCCTGAGTCTTGGCCAGGGAGTGAGGCCGGGAGAGGCGGGGCCTCTGCCTCTCACCCCCTGGCCACGTCCGAGACAGCCAGGCAGCGGAGGGGGCCAGCGGGAGTGAAGGAGAGGCAGAGGTTCTCCCTCACTCCATGGTTCCCCCTCCGCTGCCTGTCCGTCTCGCCCAGGGGGAATGTGGGAGAGGCGTGGCCTCTGCCTCTTCCTCACTCCCCCTGGCTGAGACAGACAGACAGGCAGCAGAGGGGGCCAGCGGGAGTGAGGGGCAGAGGCCCCGCCTCTCCCACACTCCCTAGCAACTTCAGGGCCCAGGCCGGAAATGGCGGCAGCGGTGATGGATCAGGTAAGTGACCCTGAAATGACTGGGCTTGGGGATGGGCGGAGGGGAGTGCCCCTCCCCGAGCCCAGGCCCAGGTAGTGCACCACCCCGAGACCGAGCTGGGGAGCACCCTAGGTGCACCGCCACAGAATAGGGTCCCACCTTTGTCCAAAGGTCTGGGCCCCGCAAATTGTAAGGCCGGCCCTCGATGAATGCATGGATGATGGTGACAAGATAGGAGCCCAAGATGTAAGGCTGAAGACGTCGGACCAGATGTAATTTACCAAAGGCACTCCTTGCCACAGCTGCCACCTGGGCATCCAGGTGGAGCTGGGAATCAAGGAGGACTCCGAAATCAAGGGACCAAGGAGGGATGCACTCCAACAATGATAAAATTGAAAATTAAGACTCAAAGGACAAGGATTCAGTTCTGGCTTATGAGAGAAACTGTTTATTTATTTACTTATTATATCTCTATACCACCCCCACCTGCCCAGTGGCAGCTCAGGGTGGTGTACATCATATAAAAACATCATATATAAAATAGAAATATAAAAAATATCGCAGTAAAACATAGCATTAAAACCAGTCAGCACTAAAACCAGACAGAAGTAGAGGACTGAAGAAAAAATCCCAAACCCCTTAAAATTAAACAACGACACCCCCCTCCCAGACACACACACACATTTCCCAACCCCCTCACCGAATGCCTGGCGAAACAGCCGGGTCTTGCATTGTCTACGGAAGGAGTGGAAATCCAGAGAGAAGCAAACCTTCACCGGGAGGGAATTCCATACCTGCGGCGCGTCCACCAAGAACGCCTTAGTATTGTGATTTCCTTTGGTTTTTTAGATTCCTTTTTCCCCCTTTCCCCCACCTAAATATCAGTCAGGCAAGGGACTATTTAAAATTATTTTAAATCTGCCTAAATCAATGTATTTAAGTTTTATACAAATAGTGTTCTATATTGTTCCCCTCTCTTTGACTGTCACTGTCCCTCATTTCAAACTCCAGTGATTAAGAGGTATCCATGTACATAACTATCTTGTTACCACAGAATTTTTAATGCAGGCTTGTTAATGCTTTTAAAACACTCTGCAATATGTTTTTCCTGCTTAGGTGTGGTCTGTTAATAGTAAAAATGGTTTGTATATGCTATAAACTTGTCACCCCCTCCTGTTTTGCACATAAAGATTAGAAGCTGCATGTAATGCAGCAGATAGATTCAGCTGTCACCCTGCAAAGTTAAGTGCCATGTTCTGTTATATAGCAGACTTCCTGTCTTTAATTATAGACAGGGTGTTACCTTGTCCTCCAGCTGCCGTTACTGCTATTTTCTTTGTCCAACAGCAAATGAACTTGACCTCTCTTTATTTTAACTCAGACTGAACTCTCTCCATTTCACAGTTTGCTTTTTCTCAGGTGGTTACTCTGTTAGGGATGCTGTATATTCAGACCGTACTGTGACTAATTTCACACAGTTATTTAGCTTCTGGAACTTGCATTGTAATAATTAAAAAGAACAATGGCCGTTTTTACGCATATACCGTTGCAGGCCCGATGGGTGGAGGTGGGTGGAGATAGGTGGGACAGCACACCCAGCGAACACCCATGGGCAGGGAGACGTTTACACGGACACTGCCGCGGAGGGTTGTGGGACAGAAGGGGAGGGCCCGGTACACACCCAATCAGGGCCACACTGAACAAACACCCATGATGTTTACACAGACCGCCTGTACACCGAACAGGAAGGGGAGACCACACCCAGCACGGTGACGTTACAACATGACCGAGAGAGGGCAAAAGAAGCCGCAGCACACAGCACTGCCCCTTCGCTGCCAGACTCTGAGCGGGCGGGGGAGGAGGGAGCCGGAATGTCAAGAGATACAAAGAAGCAGCCCCAGTCAAGCCCCGAGACACAGGCCAGACAGACAGGTGCCATGGACCCCTCGGAACCCAGACCACACCCGCACAACACAGTGCACAAAAGCACACAGGGAAATGCAGCAGGATGAGGGAGAAAGGGGACCCCAACCGGGGGAGGGGGGCCGGGACCGAGCACAGTCTCCGGGAAGAACAGGTGAACTTGACACAGGTGGGGACCAAACCAACCCCCCCCCCTGCCCTAACAGCGCTCCAATCCCCCCAAGGCCCGACTACCACAAAACAATCTCATGACACCAGCACCTACAGCAGCTGGACCCACAGACACAGCAAGAGAACAGAGGCAGCTATACAAGGCCAACGTTTATTGGCACAGGAACCCATATGATGCTACACCAGCCAGGGAGAGCAGATTCCAGGGACGGGGGTAGTGGTGGGGTGGAGCACCCCAAGATGCACAGAAGGAGCAGTTTGACCGGTCCACAGGGTCCAAGGGTTCGGCAGTCAGACCTGGTAGGAAAACAGCAGCAGGTAGACCCACAGAACGCACCGCAGTAGACAGATGGGGAGGCGGTTGGATCACGCAGGTGAAAGGAAGCAAGCAGCACGGCCAAGGGGGAGCAATAGCTCTGGTTCATCATGGGGAGGGGGAATCCATGGTGAAGGTAGCAGAAACGGTGGGATCACGGTGCTGGTGCCGGGTGATCGGGGAACATGCAACCCTGGAGAAGATCATCCCAGACAAAGAGGCCCCGGCGATAGCCACGGGCACGCATATGGGCACCCGCTATTTTATTTATTTATTTATTTATATAAAATTTATATCCCACCCCTTCTGCCCACAGGGCAGCCTGGGACGGCGAATAAAAGTATAAAAAAAGTAAAACCATAAACAATTTAAAACCATTAAAAATACACAATACAGGGGGAAAAAGACCCTCCCCCTCGCCAAAAGCCTGGCAGAACAGCCAGGTCTTACATAAACACTGAAACGACAGGAGAGTGGGAGCTAGCCGAGCCTCCTCCTGGAGTGACAGCCACCGAAAAAGATCTAACATTGGTGGCCACCCCGCCTTGCCCGGGGAACCTCCAAAAAGGCTCCCACGGATGATCTCAAGGGTCTCACGGGCACATGGGGAGTGAGACAATCCCACAGATAAGTAGGACCCAGGCCATGAAGGGCTTTAAAGGTTAAAACCAGCACCTTGAACCTGGCTCGGTGCTTTATAGGCAGCCAGTGCAGAGCCTGGAGCACTGGTGTCATGTGCTCCCTGAGACCTGCCCCTGTAAGGAGACGGGCCGTGGCATTCTGCACCAGCTGCAGCCTCTGGAAAAGCTTCTTGGGAAGCCCCACGTAGAGTGCGTTGCAGTAATCCAGCCTCGAGGCGATGAAGGCATGGATGACAGTGGCGAGGTCGGAGTCTGAGAGATACGGCCGAAACTGCCGAACAAGATGTTACTGCTGAAACACACTCACCGCTACAGCCACAACTTGAGAGTCCAGACTGAGCCCTGAATCGAGGAGCACACCCAGATTCCGCACTTGAGAGACCATGGGAGGGTGAAACCCACCCCCCCCCCAACAAGAGGAGATTCAACCACCTCCAGGCCCCCCAAGCCCTTGCCCACCAACATCACCTCGGTCTTGTCAAGATTCAATTGCAGATGGCTCGACCTCATCCAAGCCCCCACAGCTGACAGGCACTGGGAATATAGGGAGACTGCATTACCTGGGTCGATGGAAAAGGAGAGGTAGAGCTGAGTGTCATCAGAATACTGATGACACTGCATGCCCTGAAACCCTCTCACGATCTCGCCTAACGGCTGCGTATAAATATTAAACAAGAGGGGAACAGAATGGCACCCTGCGGGACCTCAAACGTGAGGTCCCAGGGGGAAGATGTACACTCCCCCAAGACCACCCGGTGAGTTCTCCTGGCCAGGAATGAACGAAACCAGTCCAAGACCGTTCCGCCAATCCCAGCACAGTCTCACAGGCGAGTCACCAACACCTCATTGTCAACTGTATCGAATGCAGCCGAAAGGTCTAGCAGGACCAGTAAGGTCTGACGACCCTGGTCCAATGCCAGAAGGAGATCGTCAACCAAGGCCACCAATGCCGTCTCCGTTCCATACCCGGCCAAAACCCAGACTGGGAGGGATCAAGGAAACTGGTGCGGTCCAGATGTTTCTGGAGCTGCCGTGCCACTGCCCATTCAATAACCTTCCCTAAAAAGGGAAGGTTAGAGACCGGCCAGTAACTAGCAGGAGCATCAGCGTCAAGAGACGGTTTCTTGAGCAGGGGCCTAACCACAGCCTCCTTCAGGCACCCTGCCCTCCCGAAGGGAGGCACTAACCACCCCAGCCAGCAATGGCCTTTCACCAGCCAGGACAGGCATGGCTCTTGCTCACAAGTAGTGGCACGAACAGGACTCCACTTCGGCAGGCGCCACCATCTGAAACCAATCCCACAAAACAGGACAGGATGGGGCATCCATAGCCCCAAGATGATCTTCTGCAATAACTCTGGTACTGAAATCGTGGCGGATTTTGGTACCATGAAGCAGGACAGGAGGGGGTGTCCCATGTCAGCAGCTGCTCCGACATCCGAACGGTTCAGCACAGCTCTCAAGGCAACCCTTTCCAGCACTATGGGATGCCTGGTCAGGAAGGGCTCACCGACATCAGGCAGGAACAAGCCAAGCTCACCAAGGTGGGCAAGCAGATTGAGGGCAAGCGATTCCATGGGCACGCAGGAGGACACAGGCATAGCAGCTTGCTATGTACGGCCCACCAGCCTGGAGGGCCAGACCGAACTCCTGATGACCAGCCACCTGGTGAAAGCAGCAAGCTCCTGGGGTTCCCATGGCAGCACAATGGCAGGTGGGGAGCCATGGTCAGGTTGGCAGAGGGGTGCGAAATCGAGCTCCATGGCATGCTTCTGGCACTCCAGACCCCCAAAGGGGTGCCCCAACAGCCACATGTAATGGGACTGGAGATTGAAGCCATCACATCACCCACGGAAGGGGGGGTGTCGCTCACCAACAGCTGGACATTGCTGCTCTGCCACAGGGTTCCCAGCAGCATGGTGGCACACATCGGCCACTCCTCCCCTACCAAACTATCAGTTCTGTGGCCCATTCCACGGCTGGACATGGCCTGCACAAGGGCTGCGAGCTGGAGTGCAACCGAATTGGATGATGAGCTGCAGTGTCTGAGCTCGGATGGGGCCACAGCTGGCAGCTATCTGGAGGGTGACCTTGACCAGCTGATAGCGCCTGGGCTCGGCGGGTCCGAGAACCACTATACCACACACAGGGAGGACCCATCCCTGCTCGATAAGGTGCAGGGAGAATGCACAGGGTTCGGGGGAGGTAGGAATAGGAAACCATCAAGGGGCTGCCATAGCTGTTAACAGCACAGCGGGATGGCTGCGTGCCTGACAGGAGCCATCCCAGGGAATGGGGGACCCATGATGCATACCACACGCCCACCATATGGTGCAGCTGCTCGGACAGCTGGGGGGGGGGGGCATGGTAGGGCTGAGCCGGAACGGCGATCTTATGTAACAGGTACAGGCACCTGCTGAAGGCTGATGCATCGGCCTAGCGTACAGCTGGAGCCCAGTGCACAGGGGAAGCATCTCGGAGACCCCGGACAGGTGTGCATACCGCACTCACAGAGCTGCATCAACCACTGAGGCCCAGCTACCCATCAACTGTCTACATAAGGAAGCCAGATCAGCTTCCAGGGTGTGGCATGTTGGTTGCGGTTGTTGTGGAGCTGAGAGAGTGCAGTGTGAGCGGTGGAGGGAGTGAAACGGGGTGTGTGTGGAGAGTGATAGAGGCATGTAAAGGTGTGTGACCGTGGGGCGTGTGGGGGAACAGTGTTGGATGCATAGGGTGAGAAGGTGTGTGCGAGGGGTGATAGCATAGGGCAGCTAGCTGGTTCAGGGTACCCAAGCACAGGATGGGTTGTTGGGTTGGGGGCTGGTGGGTGGTTACGGGGTGCATAGTTGGGTTCATGGGGAAAGGTCACAGTGGTGGGAGCAGGATTCTGTCACTGGATGGGCCAGTGCTTGGGAAAAGGAGGAGGGGACACGCCTGCACACGCTGTCCTCTGACACCCCACTGACTCACACACTCGGCCAGGCCCCTAACTCTGCAGGAAACAATAGGGGAACAAATGCCTGTCAGGATAGTGGTTGGATCTCTAAGTCTGCAAGAGACCAGATCCCTGTCATCATAGGGCGCAGAGTATCATAGGGAGCCATGGCCCACACACGCCCCTTGTATTGCCCACACCAGTACAGGGAAGGGAGGGATTGTGACACTTGTGGGGGCTGCCAGGGAAAAGGAGTACCATAGGGTAAAGGAATCAGGAGGGGGCTAGCACACAAGGAGGAAGGGGAAGGAGCCTGAGACCCGGAGGGAGGGGAGGTGGGGAGGTCTCTCACTCCTCTCGGTCCACACAGCTGTCGCTTCCACGCACACACAACACTCACGCTCACAAGGGAAGAAAGGGCGGTTCCAACAATTGATCCAAACACAACATTACACAAACACAATGCAAGCACTTAGCTTCTCTCCACTGCAGTCACCAGCGCTGAGTGCTCCCTGGTGCTGGTATTTATCCCGGAAGTCTCGCCCCCTCTGCGTGCCTGCAGGCGCGCAGAGCGACGTACAGGAGGCGTGGCCTCCTCCGCCGCGCCAGATGGCCCCGCACTCAGTGCACTCGGTAGAGCTGCTGTCACAAGCCATGGTGAGGGAGGAGCCCCCGACATTGACGTCGGCCCTCGGTGGGGAGGGGCACGACGGAGGGCAGGATCTGAGGTGTGCGGGCCCCCGCAGGGGCAGCCCCGGCACGCAAGGATGACAGATGCCCGTAGTGGGCATACCGCATGTATGGGCTGACCTGATCGCCATCCTGGCAGCATGTTTTGGTCTCCTGGCACAGGTTTTTGAGCAGATGGCTGACCTCCTTCACCCAGCCCCCCGCTGGTATACCCATGGTCTACGCCGCCAGAGAGCAGCCAACCTGCGGCACGTGGCAACGGTTCAGTGGGTGCGATGGATCAAGGCCAGGGGCCAAGCAATGGTGGGGATGGCAGCATCGCACCACATCCGCCTTGTCCTCTCTAGGTTGCCCCTCAATGTATATGGGCATCGGGTGACCCTACCCACACGACGGATGGCCTGGACATGGTCACAAAACAATGACTAAAGGGAGAACATGCTTGCGACCTGGACCGACGAGGAGTGGATCAGTCACTTCCGGATGACCCGTTCCTTGCTGACCTGGATCGCCGAGATCCTCGGCCCCCACCTCCACAGGAACGAAACCAACATGCGCTTCCCCCCATACCCCCGGGAACTGGATTGCAATGGCAGTGTGGTGTCTAGCAACCCCCGATTCCTGCAGGAGTGTGGGTGAGCAGTTTGGTGTGGGGGGAGCGACTGTGAACAGGGCACTCCACGATGTCAGTTACCTCCTAGTCGAACTGCTCTGGAGTGAGTCATCCAGCTCCGGGACCTGGAGGGAGTGTTCCGGGGCTTGGAGGCGATGGGCTTCCCACATTGCATCGGAGCCATTGATAGCACCCACATACCAGTATTCCAGCCCCCCAATGCCAAGACCGATTACCTGAACAGGAAGCAAGTGTTCTCTGTGAACCTGCAGGCAGTCGTTGACCACCGATGCCTGTTCATTGATGTGTACACAGGCTGCTCGGGGAGGAGCCATGATGCTCAGATCCTGCGCTCCTCCCCATTCTTTGCCAGGATGTTTGATGTGGAGATAGCCCCGAACATGTTCAGGAGGATTGAGAGTGTCTTCATGGCTCCGGTAGTCATAGGGGATCCTGCCTACCCTCTAACCCCATGGTTGATGAGGTCCTATCCCATTGCCCGCACCCCCGATTGGGTGCTCTTCAACAAGCACCTGGCCTCCGCGAGGTGCATGGTGGAGAGGATCTTTGGCTTGCTCCGGATGAGGTGGTGCCTCCTGCTTAACCAGAGCTAGTTCGACCTGCAACACACCGCCATAACACACAGCCTGTGTGCTCCATACCAAATATGAGACTGGTGGGGCTGCCTTGGACTATCATCCCCCACCCCCCCGTACAAAGACGGAGCCCGGTGCCCCTGTACCAGCATGTTCAGGGTGGGGCCTTCAGGTGGATCTCTGAGGAGAACCGTGACGCACTTTGCAGGCGCATAGTTGCCCAAATGGCCGGGAACTGATGGTTGCTTATAGGCTGCCTCATTCCAACTGTCCCATATTCCTGTACACCATGCACCAATACATTGTGCTGTCTACCCTTGCTCCTATCTCTGTCTTGTTTGCCCGGTGATGTGTGGACCCCCACCACGGTCCATTAGCCAGCGTGGTGCTGCTGTGGGTCCAGGATCTTCCATGCCATGACAGGGCTGCCTGTTGTTGCAGCCAACCAACTTGTTCTATGGACACCCTGTAGGACCTCTTGTGTGCTATCCCCTGTACTGGAGCCCGATTGACCATGGTGGTGTGTGTGTGCTCTCGCACACCATTCCAACCGCACTGTGATTGCGTGGTATGGCACCCTGTTGTGCTCCCTGACCTGTCCTGGCAGCGATGTCATGAACAGGGTGGTGGTAGCCTTTGGTCCCTTGGTCGCCCCTCCTCATGACCACCACCTGTTGGTTGGAATGGGCTGGTGATGGCATGATGTCCCACCTTGTCACCCATCATCCGTGTTACCGTATGTCTCTCCATCCCGTTCAAGGCAGTTACTGGGTCTCTGCAGGGTGCGGGTCTATCCCTCCCCTCTATCCCGTCCTGTGTCCGGTGGTCCGTGCCCCTGTCCTCCAGGTTGCACCTGTTTGATTAGGCACGGGTGTGAGCTGCCAGCTCTGCCTGCCCTGCAGCTGTTAGCACCTGCCTCCCTGCTAGTGACCACCACTGTGGTCTATTGCTGGCTCCCTCACTTCACGTGCATTCCCCTGTACAGACTCCAGGACAGATAGATATGTTTGCTTAACGTGTTTTATTTGGGGGATATTTGGGGTTAGGTTTTTCGAGGTCTTCCCCATCCCCTCTTTTTTGGCAGCACTAGGGGATGGCCGTCTGTGGGCCTTGGCAGCCACTGCCCACTGTGACCATTGGCTGCTTGGTCTGAGCTCTCCTTCCTCCACCGGCCACTCCACTGCGTGATCTGGTGATTGTTTCTGTGGAATCAACGCTCAACATTAAAGGTAACGGTTACCCATTTACTGTGCCCCAGTTCTAGTGCTCCCGTACCCGGTCTCCCTGTGTCCATTACCACCTCCTGTGCTACCTTACAGCCCTTCCTCGTGGCCGGATGGGTACTGTGTCCCGTGTTTCCCCTTCCCCCCGTGTTGGTTGGCAGCCATATGTTCCCTTTGCTTACCTGTGCATGTGGGGTGGCTCACCTTGGCAGTTGGGTGGCTGGGGGTGCAGGGATGCTCTTCTGTGGCTGCGGGCCCAGGAAGGGGGTTGTGGAGGGTGCTGGGGGGGGGAGGGGGGAACCGGGAATGGGATGGGCTGATCCTGGAACTCCATTGTACGCATGGCACGGCCAGACTTGAGATTGTTTCTTTGATATTTTTAAATCCGGATCTCAAGTCCTTTGCCTGCTGCATGCATTGAGTGGCATCCCTATTGTACCCCGACCACTGCATCTCCTGGGCGATGGCTTCATAGACCTGTTGGATGTTGTAGTTGTGCACTAGGTTGTGCTGGACCTTTTCAGGCCCTCACACGTGTATAAAGTCTAGGGTCTCCTGCCTGGACCAGGGTTCCCCTTTTTGGCTTCTGTGTGTGGGGGGCCATCCAGCTTGGTGGCTAGGGGCCCACCCGGTGGCTGTTGTGGCAGTGAAGCAGGTGGTCTCCTGTTAGGGGAATGCATAGGGGTGAGCTGTTGACCTGCGGGCTATTCCTTAGCTCCCCTCCCCCCGGGGGGCTCCCACTGTTTTACTTGACTGCCACGAAGGCCCTCCTCGGCTGTCTCCCTCGTGGTGCTGCATGCCTGGGTCTGGGTGCTCGTCTGTTGGGGGGGGGGGGGAGCGGTGTAACTGTCAGCTGCCCACCTGGGGTTTCCCTGGCCTGTGCTAAGGGCTTGTCGGCTCCCTCCCCCTCTCCTTTGCGTGGATGGGTGCCCTCGCTCTCAGAAGCGCTCTCCTCACTGTACCCCGTGGCGGTGGTTTGGGGCATGGATGTGGGTTGGTGCCGGGACTGTGTTGCGCCCTCTGCCCTGTGTTGGGAAGGGTATGCTCTCAGTAGCTGTCCTGCCTCCTCCTCCCCAGTACCGTTGACCTGGGCCCCCCTCCCCTGGGCATCCCGTGGTCCCTCTGCTTACCCTGCCCGCACGTGTCATGGCGATGGCTCCCTTTGTCTTATCGGCTGCTTTCCTTCCGGACATATTGGGAGCCGGCACACCCATGTCTGTGCTCGCTTCTTCTTTAAGGGTGGGCATTGGGCATCTCTCCCCGTGGGTGTGTCTGCTTGCAGGCTCCTGTGGGGCCTCTCTAGCCATGTCTTGGTGGTTTTGGCAGACCTTTCCTGTGGGTGTGCTGTTTTGTCGTTTACACGGACGGGTGGGTGTTGAACACCCATCTCCACTCACGGAGCATGCCGGCTCCTTCCCGGCTGCTCCGTGGGTGTTGATGGGTGGGTCGTGGAAGCGCGCACACCCACCCGTTGACATTTACATGGATGCTCTCCCACCCATCCGATAGGTGTTCATGGGTGTTCGTGGGTGGGTGGCGTCCGTGTAAAAACGGCCAATGTGACTCAACACCAATCATTTAAAAGCCAATCTTGATTCTTCTTGGTTTTAAGATTAATCTGTCTAAAAATAATTATGCCTTAGGTTACAGCATTGTACTGCTATGCTATTTTTAGACTGTCAATTATAATTTGTAACAAGTGGACAGGAACGTAGCATTCACTTTTAGGTAAGTTAGTCCTTCTCACCTTCCCCCATTTATCAGAGGCACTTCATCATCTTCATTGTTGTTGTGTTAATATTAGTATTGCCTTGTTAAAAAGACAGTATTAGTACCCACATGGTCTTTTTACCAAGTAACTTAAAAGGTCTGATGACTCAGTCTGCAGAACTAAAAATGTTAAAAATAACGATAACAACATCACCACCAAGATTGTTCCTGTCCATTGAAGCTAATGGCCAGTCACAATTTAAGTACTTCCCTGGTTTTCTCTTCCTCTCAATGTATGTCTTACATTCTACTATTCCGTTGTCTTTTTTTCCTATGTAGAGAGTCACCATCATTCTGCAGTGTAGTTTTTCCCATTTGTAAATAGGGACAAACCTATCCCCCCTGTAAAGTGTTCTGACCTATGTGAATGAATAGCTATGGAAGGCCTGGGCTATTTTAGTAATAATAATGTATCATTCCAGGTTCTGATTAAGCATTGATCAACTGCACTGTGACTATACAAAAACACATTTTAGAAAAGGGTAAGGTGCCTCATTTGCATAAATACTTCTGAAATCTTTCTGTGTTGTAAATATCAGAGTGCCATTCTCTGCTGCCTCTCCATAGGGGATTCCAAAAATTACACTTCAAGGAAGGCATATCTCACTGTGACAAAATGCCAAGCATTAGATTATATGGATTAGGGAAGAAAGCCCAAAGGAACGTTTCAGGGTAGTTTGTGAAGTTGACAAAGCATAGATGATGTGTGGACTCTCTCTACAGATTCCAGTAGCTGAGAGGGTGTAAATCAGGTTTCTGGTGCTTTGTTTTAGTCATTAGTCATCCTACACACAAAAACATTCTAAGAATGAGTTAAATTACTAGGACTGGCCTTTCAGATTCGATGCTCGGAACAGACTGATTTAGACCAAGTTAACTTTTCTCACAAGAAACAACAAGGAGGAGCAAGATTATTCTTTGAGTGTGTGTGCTCTAGTTTGGAGGACCCAGAATGTAACAACTTGGACATTTCAATGTCCATGTAATTATTTCCTCTAGTGAATATAACAGTAAAAATTCTTTACCTAAACTCAACTTAATTGAAACTAGCCAGGGCTGGCCTTAGGGCAGGGCGATTTCCTTAAGCCTGGCATTCTGTGGGGGTTCCAGAGGAACCTTGCCGTCACTCCTGAGAAGATTCCAAACCAACAGGTAATTTGTCAGTATTTTGCAACCTTTGATCTATTCAGATGGAACAGTGATAGGTTCAGCAATCGTTCTTTCTTCCTTTTTTCCCTGTAGGTTAAAACCATTTTTGACACTGTATAATCCATTCAAATGGACGTGAACAGCAGTTATATCTTTGATTTCTTAGTACTTTATTGTACCCCTTCACTCATGCTAAGTAGTATTTAGTAGTAGTATATAATTCTTCAGAAAATGTCCACATTTCTGTAGCTCCATCCAGATCTTGTTGCATTTTCTCATCACTGCACTGCTCAATGAATGTCCCAGCATTGCCCGAGACAGCAGCTTGGTCATTTTTCTGTTCAGGAAACTCTGTGGCTTTGTACAAGGGATGTAGAGAAAGGCTTTCTGAAGGCCTGTTTGTAGCTGGTTACTATCAAGCATACCAAACAGGGATATACATTTGAAAGCATGTTGCATTCCTTTTAAATCTGGGAAAGAGTTTGGAGTGTATGCCAGAGAAACAGGAAAAAAGCATAGAGACATCCTGAACCCTCCTCACGTTCACCCACATCTCTACGATTGCTAAGGTTGGAAGAGCACAGGCATAGCTGATACATGTGCTTGTTATTTGGAAGGGAACATACACACGGGACAGTTATTCCTCACTTTTAAAAAATGACTGATACAGGTCTTGCCTTGCATATTCGTACAAAATCATGTTTATCTACAAGAGTATCATGTATAAGAGAACCACCCCACCTTTGGATTCCCATCATGGTGATTCCAATCAGGGACCCAAGTTGACTGCACCAAAAAATCTTAAATTCTGCAACCAGTGAAGCCAAATTCTGCAAATTCACCACGAGCATTAATATTTGCATAATTAACTTGATTTGCATAACTATGCATGCTGGGAAACAAATTTGCAATAAGTTTGACATACAATCACAACTTTGCTAATCAAACACAACTCAAATCCTCTGGAATTTCAGCACCTCCCTCATGCAAACATAGGGCCTTCAGACCCCATCCATCCACAATTCATCTCCCAGGGGCCTGTTTACCCTCGGGTCATGGTCAGGATTGGCTAATTCTGCGAGGATTGGCTGATTCTGCAGAAATCACTGCAAATTGCAGCAACGCAGTCAACTCGGATCCCTGATTCCAATGGACCTTTCTTCATACGTCCATTTGAAGCCGCTACTCACTCAGATTACTGGAACACGGAGCTCTCACTTTCTCAATACCACACCACAGAGGCTTGTGCCAGAGAGGTCTGCATTTCTCTGCCCATTCCTTCTAACGTCTTAGGTGCTGCATAAGGCATCCTTTCTAGGCTCCCAAGTTCAGTTCCTTTGTGTCCTTGTGAATAGCTTTGGTGCTGGTCTCTGCAGTTGTTTGTTGCTTTACTAAACAGCAACAGTGTAAAACTGGCATGATTCATGCTGATTTCTCTGCTTTTCCCAGTGTTCTGAAACTGTTGTGAAATTGAGAAGATTATTTTTACTTTCAACCTGCTACTGCTTTGGAAAGCGAGGAGTGCCAACAGAAGCTCACCAGCTGACTATAGATTGCCTATAGCATAGATATAGCAATTAATTTAATCACTCAGAAGACTTTAATCCTCATAACATGCCTGCAAGTTATGGGAAATATTATCCTTGTTGGACAAGTGAGGAGACTAAAACAGAGATCTGCTAGCCTGAGGCCTCTGTGGACGTTACGTAGCCATGCTGAGATTTAGAATTAAGAAAGGTGTAGACTAATGGCCCATCTCTCTCTTTCTCTTCCACCCACAACTAAATGTATCCGTACTTAATAGAAAGATAGGTGTATGTGGTTAACTACTTATGACTGCTGTTCAAGTAGTATGTTTCTAGGAATTTTACTTGAAATTCGGGTGTTAACTATTGTGCATCAGTCACCAGCAGTTGTTCTTGCATGGGTACTGTGAGATTAACTTTCTCGAGCTTTTTCAACTTGACTTGATCTACTTATGATTTTTGAGCTCAAACCTCTGAGACACTTGTTGCCTGGAATTTTGCTGTACATTGAAGCTCCTGTTGTGCTTTCTTTGTACATATGGTAGATAAGTAATACTATCAGGAAGATGCTGATCAGCTCATTAATGAGATGCAGAAATCTCCAAGGCTGACTAACAGCAAGCCACATGCTGATAAAATGAGACAAACGATTTTATATTGATGCTCACTGAGTGGGAATGTAGAGGCCTGATCTGCTGCTGCCTTCAGTTGCTGGGCTGGGAGCCTCACCAGGACTCGTCCTCTCTCCGGGAGCACCATCTCGCCCAGAGCCCCAGGTGACATCTCCCCCCTTCTCCCCTGTTGGAGGAGGGCTTCCCAGAGAGACATCCAGGACCAGGGGAGCTGATAAGCAGCTTGCCACTCAGCAGTGCTGCAGGCTGTGCACCTAAGGACCACTCTAGGCATGGCCCTTAGCAAGACTGGAGGGTTGGGGGAGGGGAGGGGAGGGGAGTCTGTTGGTTTGATACGGTGCTGTGGAGTGGTGGGGTGCAGGATAATGGCAGCTGTGAGAGCTATGACTAGAGCGACAGGTTCTAGTTAGTGGGGCTCAATTGGTTTTGGGGGGTGATTCTTCTTGGGGGTGGGCATTAAGTTTTGTTGTGGAGTAGACTAATATGGGGACAGCCCAGCTCCCTGGGGTGGGCAATGGGATAGAGGGCTGTTACCCCCTTGTAAGAGAGGTGGGCTTGTCCCAGTAAGGGGTGGGGGAGGAATACACCTCCCTGTGAGAGGTGTGTGGGGGGTGGAGTATTAGGGGTGGGGGGTCTCCCTCACCTGCCTGGTGATTCAGGCATGGGGGAAGGGGTCTGGGGGCAGGCTGATTGGGGGGGGGAGCATGGCCAAAGGGGTTGTGATGGGCCGGGGGAATTATGGTCCCTCTGGGGGTCATATATAATCTCGGAGAGTCGGAATCTAGTACCTGTCCCCCTCATCGCCGCCAAGTCAGGTAACGAGGTGGTTGAGGTTGGAAGGGCCCCTGGCCATGGTTTGCTGCTTTTAAATGCCAGGTCAGTTGTAAATAAGTCCTTTATAGTCCAGGACCTGATCCTGGACCAGGCGGCCGACCTGGTATGTATCACGGAGACCTGTCTGGACACTGAGCCAGGGCCTATCATGGCTGACCTTGTCCCGGCTGGGTACTCCATGCAGCATCAACCACAACTAGAGGGACGGGGATTGGGGGGCGGTGTAGTCATTGTTTTTAGGGACACTTGGTCCATACAGAGATATCCAGTGCAAACGCCATCCGGTATTTATCTCGTGGTTAATTTGGCTCAAGGAGACAGATTGGGGATGCTGATTGTATACCGTTTACCTTCCTGTATGGCAGCATCTCTACTTGCCCTAGCTATCTGGTCTCAGAGGTGGTATTGCGATCCCCAAGGCTGCTGGTCTTAGGGGATCGCAGTAGTCACGCTGACACCAGTGTTAAGAGGGCAGAGCAAGAGTTCATGGCTGCCATGGCAACTATGGGCCTGTCTCAGGTGGTATCTGGCCCGACTCACGGGAGTGAGGGGCATGCTCTGGATTTGGCTTTTTGCACTAGTCTTGAGAGGGGTGTCTGTCTGTCTGTCTGTTAGTTAGTGGGGAAGTTGTCATCTGTGCCATTGTCACGGACAGACCATTATCTCCTGCAGGCCAGTCTTCTGGCAAGTGTCTGTCCCCCGCAGGGTGTAGAACTGGTTAGTTTGGTTTGCCCCTGGAGACTTATGGAACTGGAGCAGTTCCAGAATACTCTGGGGGATATACCATCTGACCTTGATGGCCGATCACTCGCCGACCTCACTGCTTTTTGGAACACCTTGTTAGCTGAGACAATCGACCAGATGGCTCCCAGGAATCCACTCCCCGAGCATAGGTGGTGCAGGGCTCTGTGGTTCATGGAAGACCTGTGTCAGCTGAAGCAGATGGGGAGATGGTTAGAGTGATGGTGGCGCCATACTCGTACTGAAGCCGACCGATTGCTGCATAGAACTGCCTTAAAGGCCTATACTTTGGTTATGTGGGCAGCAAAGAGGAGGTTCTTTGCTACCATCATATCATTCTCAATGTCTCATCCAGTGCAGCTTTTCTGCGTGGTGAAAGGACTGGTCAGTCCGGCCTCTCTATGCCTGGAACTGGAATCTTCCAGTGCCCACTGTGACATATTTATTGACTATTTTGCTGATAAAATCGCTCGTATCCACCACGATTTCTATGCTGTGCTTGATGCGATCGGTTTACCTGAGGATATGGATGCCCCGTCTAGTCCAGTTTTGTGGGATCGGTTTCAGCAGGTATTGCCCACTGATGGGGTGGAGGTTCTTGGGGCTGTGAGGGCCAGAATATGCAAACTGGATCCCTGCCCATCCTGGCTGGTGAAAGCCAACTGGGAGATGTTGGATCCGTTGCTAGCGGGGGTTGTCAGTGCCTACCTTGTGGAGGGCAAGGTTACAGGGTGCCTGAAGGAGGTTGTGGTGTGGCCTTTCCTCAAGAAGCCATGCCTTGACGTTGTCTCCCTTGCCAGTTATTGGCCAGTCTCTAACCTTCCCTTTTTAGGGAAGGTTATTGAACAGGTGGTGGCCCAGCAGCTTCAGGGGTATCTGGACTGCATCGGTTTCCTTGATCCCTCGCAGTCTTCGTCCAGGGTATGGCACTGAGACTGCGCTTGTGGCCTTGGTCGATGATCTGCGCCGGGAGTTGGACCAAGGTTGGTCCACTCTTTTCATTTTGTTACGTCTGTCAGCGGCTTTTGACACGGTTGACCATGAGACGTTGGTGACTCACCTGCGGGACCGTTCTGAGGTGGATGGAACTGTTCTTGAATGATTCTACTCTTTCCTGGTTGGAAGAACTTGGCATGTGGTACTGAGGGATTGTACATCATTTCCCTGGGATCTCACATGTGGAGTTCCGCAGGGATCCATTTGTCCCTTCTCCTGTTCAATGTGTATATGCAGCCTTTGGACGAGATTGTGTGAGGGTTTGAAGTTGGATGCCATCAATATGCTGATGACACCCAGCTTTACTTCTTGTTTTCATATGACCCAGGCTCTGTAGTCTTGGTGTTTACCCTGTATCTGGCTGTGGTGGGGGATTGGATGAGGGCGAGACATCTGAAGCTGAATCCCGATAAGACAGAGGTGGTGATAGTGGGAAGGGGCGAAGGTGTCCCCATCATTGATGGGGTGGAGGTCCCCATCATTGATGGTCCCCATCATTGATGGGGTGCATCCCTCCTTCGTCCCTCATGTTCGGAGTCTGGGAGTGCTCCTTGACTCACAGCTCCACCTGGATGCCCAGGTGGCGGCTGTGGCAAGGCGTGCATTTTGTAAGTTACATCTGGTTCGTCATCTTATCGTCAGCCTTATATCTCAGGCTCCAATCTGGCCACCATCATCCATGCATTCATCACTTAGAGTAAGCTGCAGTAGTCCAGTCTCAAAGTGGGACTACCCCTGGTGATGACCCGGAGACTGCAGCTGGTGCAGAATGTGGCGACCCGCCTTCTGATGGGGACGGGCTGCCATGAGCATATAACACTGGTGCTCTGCTCACTGCACTGGCTGCCTATAGTCTTCTGGCCCCAATTCAAGATGTTGGCTATTACCTTTAAAGCCCTATATGACCTGGGCCCCACATACCTGCAGGACTGCCTCGCCCCTTGTGTCCTGGATCGGCCCCTGTGGTCAACCGGGGGCGCCCTCTTTGAGGTCCCCTGAGTATTCTGGGTGACGACATTCGAGAGGGTGTTCTCGGTTGCTGTGCCTTGACTGTGGAACTCCCTCTTGGTGGAGGTTCGCCTTTCTCCGGATCTCCCCTCCATCCGTAGGCAATGTAAGACATGACTGTTTTGCCAGGCGTTCGGTGAGGGGGATGGGTAGTGGGTGGGTGGGGTTCTTTTAAGGGGGTGGGGTTATTTGGGCCTCACTTGTTTATAATTTTAAATTTTATTTTACATTATTATTATTATTATTATTATTATTAGCATTTATATAGCGCCAGCGATGTAACTGGTGCTTTTCAAAGAATAAGATAGACACGGTCCCTGCCCGAGAGCTCACAATCTAAAGACAGGGGGAGGGGAGACAGGGAAGGGGGAACAGAGGGCAAGACAAGGGATGCAACATTTATGAGGATGCGGGAACTCAGGTACACGTTCTTGGCTTGAATACAGTACATTGGGAGTTTGCAGATAATAGGTGGGGGATAATCCTGGGTGTGGATGGTTAGCAGGAGTTCGGAAGGGCGGAGAAGAAGAGGTGGGTTTTGAGGAGGAACTTGAAGGTGTGGAGGGTGGGGGCAAGGTGGACGAGGGCAGGGAGGGAGTTCCAGGTGTGCGGGGCAGTGAGGGAGAAGGGACGAAGGCGGTTGGGGGAGCAGGGGAGGCGTGGGAGGGTGAGGGAGGGGATGGAAGAGGAGCGGAGTGCTCGAGCAGGGGTCCGGAGGGAGATCAGGGCAGAGAGGTAGGAGGGAGCGAGGTTGTGAAGGGCTTTGTAGGTGAAGACGAGGAGCTTGTGCAGAATACGCTCAGGAAGGGGGGGCCAGTGGAGAGAGGATAGGATAGGCTGCACGTGTCAGAGCGATGGGCTAGGTGGATGATCCTGACAGCAGAGTTTTGAACAGAGATAAGGGAAGAAAGGTGAGAGCGGGGAAGGCCAGCGAGGAGAAGGTTACAATAGTCGAGGCGTGAGATGACTAGGGCATGGATGAGAGTTTTGGCAGAGGAGACGGATAGAAAAGGGCGGGTCTCGGCAATGTTGTGGAGGGAGAAGAGACAGGATTTGGCAACAGAGTCAATGTAGGTTATGAAGGTGAGGTGTGAGTCGAAGATGAAGCCCAAACTGCGGGCTTGGGGGACAGGGAGGATGGAGACCCCGTCAATGGGAATTGACAGGGAAGAGGGAGAGGAAGGATTGGGAAGGAAGATAAGGAGTGAGACAGGACAGTAATTAGAGGGTTCAGAGGGATCCAGAGTGGACTTTTTGAGGATTGGGGAGACAGTGGCGTGTTTAAAGGTAGAGGGGAAGGAGCCGGTAGAGAGGGAGAGGTGTTTGATGTGCAGGAGGGGAGGGGCGATGGTGGAGGGAATGGAGGTCAGGAGGCGGGAAGGAATGGGGTCCAGGGGGCAAGTGGAGGGGTTGGAGGAGGAGAGTAGGGAGGAGATTTCCTCAAGGGATGCGGAAGGGAAGGAGGATAGGAGAGAGGTGGGGGGAGGAGGGAGAGGGAGGGGGGAGTGGTAGGGGGAGAGTACTTGGAAGCGATATCCAGGCGGATCTTGTCAATCTTAGAGGTGAAAAAGAGAGCAAGATCCTGAGAGGAGAGAGAAGAGGGAGGAGGAGGACAGAGGAGTTTGAGAAGGGAGTCAAAGGTGGAGAAGAGGCTGCGAGGGTCTCAGGAGCAGGACTCAATGTGTGAGGCATAGTACTGCTGTCTAGCGAGGGAGATAGCAGAGTTGAGCGATGAGAGGCAGAATTTGAAGTGGAGGAAGTCAGCGCGGTAGTGGGATTTGTGTAGAGGCATTCAGCAGCCTGGGTGCAGGAGTGGAGATGTCGAATGGTGGGGTGAGCCAAGGACGAGGGTTACGGGAGTGAGCCGTGTGGGAGGAGAGGGGGGCAAGGATATTGAGGGTGGAGGTGAGAGAGGAGTTGAAGGTGGAGATGGCAGTATCGGGGGGGGAGGAGGAGAAGACCGAGGAGAGAGGGAGGAGGCAAAGTCCTGCAGATCACGGCACAATGGCCTGCAGATCGCGGAAGGGATGGGGTGATGGGGAAGAGGAGGGGGAGCAGTGGGAGAGGTTGAAGGAGGCAAGGGAAATGGTCAGAGATGATAGGGTTATAAACTGTAAAATAAATAAATATTTAGTCAGTGGTGATTCAGAGAATAATGAATCTCAATTTGTTTTAAAAGAGGCTTGTGGGAAACTATTTCCAATTTTTCAGTCCCACTGCCAGTGGCCAAGTCTCCATGTAAAGAAATACTGCTCTACATTGGCTTTCCTGAATGCCAAAATCTGGTTATTGTGGAGGTGACCTACCCTTTCATCCCCTGAGATGATCTTTTAATGTTAGCATGAGGGACAACATGGTAAAGGCTTGCCCACTTCATTACTGGCAGTCAAATATTTTCCCCTAGCACCAAATGCCCCCAAAGATGTAAAAGTTTGGCATCTATTTCCTATGCTTTTCTTTCATTTTCATGCTTGTATTTGGCTAAATTATTGTTATTGTTATTATTATAATATAGTGCCAGTAGTGTACCTGAGACTGTACAATCAATAGTTAGAGACCGGTCCCTACCTGCTTGCAGGAGGGGCCGCCCTGAGCTGCTTACAGGAGGGGCGGGGTATAAATATATTAAATAAATAAAATAAAATAAATAAATAACTTCAGGGGGCTTACAATCTAAAAGACACAAAGGAGGGGGAGACAAGAGTACATTCATGAGGTTGATAAGTTGCAGGAACACGTGCTTCACTTAGTTATACGAGACCTCCCCAGGAAGGGATAGCAATGAATGCTTGTTCTGCAGTTGTACAGCCCTATAGGAGGTCTTACTTTCTTAATATTTTTCACAGCTGTGCAGCCCAAATGGCCTGTGCAGTTACATTTCCCTACTTACAATGGCAGCTATGTTCATATTGGCCTCTCAGCTTTTGATATGCATGTGCAGATACTTTGTGCATATATGCTGCAGTCCAAGATTTGCCAAATTGCACAGTGGTATGCCTGATGTGGCTTAAAACTACATCAAATCATAGCTGTGTACTAAACTACGGGATCCTGGACAGCACATTAATGTACAGACACTGGAGCATATGCTATTGTTCTGTCAGGGAACTCCCTTCTGAAGGTGTAAGCATGTGAAATTCCATTGTATATGAGTTGTTAAAAATAGTGGGAAACAGTTAAATAAATTTTAAAAATATAACAGACTTTACTTGAACTTCAGAAGAAACGTATAGGTACTAGTTTACTACTTGAAAAAAATACAAAACCAGTGCTTGCTTGCTCAGCCTTGTTACTGGTTCTCTTTTTAATTTATGTTGCTTACTGTATATGTAGCAGAATATCAAATCTAGTTTGTTCATCTCTGCATGAAATTAGTTCATAAAGGAACAAGACTGCTTACATGTTGTAGTTTCCAGGAAGTGGCAAATAGAAATCTGATCATTGCCAGGAAATATGATGTGTTAAAGTGCCTGCCTCCCTGATTTCATCCTTCTCACAATTTAATGTCCATAAACTTCATAACATGTTTTTTAAAAATTCATTCTTTATGATCACACTAACATTTTATTAAAGCGGCTTTCTTGATGCTATAATTGAGTGTTCCCTCAGCTGGAGTCTTAAGGAAAGGCTGATGATCCACAGCCATTAGAATGTATTTATTTATTTTTTAAAAAGAGCAAATTAAACATTTGTTTTTTAATTACTTTGCTGTACTGTTGAAGTCTGGGAAGCACTAACTTCTCCTGTTCCTGAAGTATCTGACTTTTTACTGCTTTAACCTGCCTTAAATTAATTTGTGCACACACCTAGAGTTCTGACTGGAGTCTTTCATTTTTAAAATGATGGACCATCAGCAGTTGTATCTTTACTTATTATTACTTAGCTAAGTCACCATTGAGAAGTATCCTGATAAAACTGTGGTATTGCTCTTCACGGAATTGGGCACCTCCTGACCTGTACTACTTGACTCCAGATAACAGCCGTCCTGAGCCTTTTGAGGGAAGGGCCAGATAAGAATTGAATGAATGGTGTTTTTAGACAAGTGCCTTCCCACCCATCACCAACCTATCATGCATGTTGAAGGACTGCATAGGGCACCAATGCAGCCCTGCAGCCTGCATGATGGGTGGGGAGGTGCTTGTTTAAAAACACCCAGAATAACAATCAGGGTCTTCAACTTTTGATTTGGATCAAACTGCAAAGGAGCCATCCCTTTTAGAGCTAGTAGTAAGCATAAGCAAAGCTCTGGCAAGAGTTATTTAAAAGCTGCATACCAAAGAAAAGCAGTTGGGTGATGAAGCTTGGTGGCAGGTCTATGTTACATTTGGGAAATATTTATATATTACTCACAAAGCAGTTTTTGGTAAAAGTTCTCATTAACATTGCTTGAAAGATTTGAGAAGAGGAAAACTTTTCATAGTTGTTAATCTCCATTTTAGTGTGCAAATCACCAGTATGTAAAATTTATGCTTCTGTAAAGATTTGTCCTTTACATTGGTCTTTGCAGATTAGTGGACAGCTTTGTACCTCTCACCTTGGTTCACATGCATTAAGATTTTCTTCTGAATGTGGGTCTGTTAAAAATGAATTATTCCAGTTAAAATTAAGGCAAATATGTTCAAAAATAACTAGTGACTTTTGTCACCTCATTTTTAGGTGTCCAATTTGAGATCTGTTTCTTCTCCCCTGAAAATCAGGACCCCAGAATTGGGGTGACTCAAGTCAGAATTCACTTCTGAAAATTCTCATTTGAAATTCTCATTTCAGCAGCTCCAGGGACATCTTGATCGTATCGGTTTTCTTGATCCCTCTCAATCGGTATTTCGGCTGGGGCATGGCACCGAGACTGCACTTGTGGCTTTGGTTGATGATCTACATCATGAATGGGATCAGGGTCGTTTGACCTTGCTGATTCTATTAGCTCTGTCAGCTGCGTTTGATACCGTTGATCATGAGATGTTGGTGACATGCCTGCGGGATCGTGCAAGGGTGGGCGAGACTATTCTTTAATGATTTTGCTCATTCCTGACTGGGAGAACTCAGCGAGTGGTGCTTGGGGATTAATTTTCATCATACCGAGACCTCTCGTGCGGAGTCCCGCAGGGTTCTGTTTTGTCCCCTCTCCTGTTCAACGTGTATATGCAGCTGCTTGGTAAAGTGATCAGGAGGTTTGGTATGCGGTGTCATCAATATGCTGATGACACCCAGCTTTACCTCTCTGTTTCCACAGATCCAGGCCTGGCAGTCTCGGTACTTATTCGGTGTCTGTCAACGGTGGGGGACTGGATGAGGGCTAATCAACTGAGGCTGAATCCTGACAAGATGGAGGTGGTGATAGTAGGTAAGGCGATGAAGATGGAGGCTCCCATTATTGATGGGATCTGCCCTCCATTAGTCTCCCAGGTATGAAGTCTGGGGGTGCTCCTCGACTCACAGCTCAGTTCCGCCTAGATGTCCAGGTGGAGGCTGCGGCGAGGAGTGCCTTTTGCCAATGACATCTGGTACGATGGCTGAGGCCGTATGTTTCAGACTCGGACCTGGCCACTGTCATCCATGCTTTCATCACCTCCAGATTGGACTATTGTAACGCGCTTGATGTGGGGCTACCCATGGTGACGGCTCGGAAATTGCAGCTGGTGCAGAATGCGGCTTCTGGGAAGAGCGGAATATAAATATAAGTAAGTAAATAAATAAATAAATGTGGGGCAATGTCTCATTTGTTAACACCCATCCTCACCCAGAGCCTGCTCTGCATCCTCCCACTGACTATGGGCTTGACCCCAACCTTGGACCTTGGTCATCCCCTGGGTTTACTGCCTGGACGGTCCCAATCCTGCAAAGACTCAGGTCCTGGTCCTGGAAAACTTTGGGTTCCAATTCTGCAAGATGTGACAGGTTCAAGCCCTAGGGCACATAAGTAGAGCCTTTATCTTTTGTCATTTGTAATTCCAGAGAGAATATTGAAAATGGGGAAGTAATAAGCATCAACATATTGAATGTGAAAGGTAATTTAGTTGAAATACAACACATATGCTAAAGATAAAATATTTGCTTATCAAATTATTTTCTCAACAGAAATGAAACTTATGGAAAGAGGTCCTCATGTTAAACTCTATTTTTGCTTCAGCATAGGATCTGAAGTCATGATATTTAGGGCACAAGCCTCCACTGTTAAAGACAATGGGAGGAAGATCGAACTCTTTTACGTTTGACCTCATAATTCCAGTCAGTTCTCTCATGGTTCTGCTTATTGGTGACACTAGAAGAGCTGGAATATTATATTATTTTTTAGTTATTACATTTCTACCCCACATCCTCCTGCACAATGGCGGCTCGGAGCGGCAACAACATATAAAAAATACAATAAAATACATAAAAAATTATAATATTAAAATTGCTAAAAAAGCTAAATGCTAAAGGCAATAAATAAATATACCCCCCCAACCCCACCAAATTCCCTTCCCCAAAGGCCCGGCGGAACAACCAGGTCTTACATGATCTTTGGAAAGAGGGGAGGTCCGGGGATAAACGGACCTCCATTGGAAGGGAGTTCCACAGCCTAGGTGCGGTCACTGAGAAGGTCCTCCCCTTCGTTGCCACCCGGAATACCTGGGGGACCTTGAGTTGAGCGCCCCTGGCTGACCTCAGGGGCTGTGGAACGACCTGAGGCTTGAGGCGGTCTCACAGATAAGCAGGTTCCAAGCCGTTTAGGGCTTTAAAGGTCATTACCAACACTTTGGGCCAGTAGGCAGCCAGTGCAGAGAACAGAACACAGGTGTAATGTGCTCACAGTGACCCGTTCCCGTTAGGAGACGAGCCACCACATTCTGCACCAGCTGCAGCCTCTGAACCTTCTTCAAAGGTAGCCCCATGTAGAGTGCGTTACAATAGTCCAGTCGAGAGGTAATGAAAGCATGGATGATGGTTGCCAGGTCCGAGTTGGAGACATATGGCTGAAACTGTCACACCAGATGTAATTGGCGAAATGCTCTGCTCGCCATAGTCTCCACCTGACAATCCAGGCGGAGCTGTGGGTCAAGGAGCACCCCCAAACTATGGACCTGGGTGGCCAGAAGGGGGCAGACCCCACCAATAACGGGAGCCACCACCCCCAGCCCTACCAACTAGCATCACCTCCATCTTATCGGGATTCAGCTTGAGTCGATTCGCCCTCATCCAGTCCCCCACAGCCGCCAAACACCGGGTAAGCGCCGAGACTGCTGGGCCTGGATCTTCAGAAAACAAGAGGTAGAGTTGTGTATCATATGCTGAACCATCTCATGACCTCCCCCAAGGGTTGCATATACACATTGAACAGGAGAGGGGACAGAATAGAACCCTGCGGGACTCCACATGTGAGGTCCCAGGGAGAAGATGTATATTCCCCGAGGACCACCTGCTGAGTTCTCCCTGCCAGTTATGAGCGGAACCATTCAAGAACAATCCCACTCACCCTGGCCTGGTCCTGCAGCTTGTCACCAGCATCTTGTGATCAACGGTATCAAACGCTGCCGACAGATCTAACAAGATCAAAATAGATGATCTGCCCTGATCTAATTCACGGCATAGGTCATTGATCAAGGCCACAAGTGCAGTCTCTGTGCCAAACCCCAGACAAAAGCCGGACTGCGAGGTATCAAGAAAACTGAACCGGTCTAGGTGCCCCTGTAACTGCCGGGCCACCACCCGTTCAATAACCTTCCCTAAAAAGGGAAGGTTAGAGATTGGCCAATAGCTCGCTGGGGAGTCAACGCTCAAAGATGGTTTCTTGAGCAGAGGCCGCACCACCGTCTTCTTGAGGTGGCTCGGCATTCTGCCCTCCCTAAGGGAGGCATTGACCACTCCCACCAGCAACGGCCCTAATGTCTCCCGACTGACCTTCACCAGCCAGGACGGGCACGGATCTAATTCACACCCACTGAAACTGATCCCACAAATACTGAAATGACGGGGCTTCCTTTACCTCTAGTTCACTACCTGTCACAACTGCAGCATCAAGGTCATGATGAATCTGAGTGCTTGCATCTGCAAAGACATCAGCAAACACGTCACAGTGGGCACTGGAAGATTCCAGTTCCAGGCGGAGAGAAGCCGGACTGACCAGCTGCTGCACCACCTGGAAAAGTTCCGCTGGACGTGACTTTGCAGACGCAATGAGGGCAGCAAAGAATTCTTTCTTTGCTGCCCGCACCACCACAGCATACACTCTTAAACTAGCTTTATGACGTAATCGGTCGGCTTCAGTGTGAGTCTGATGCCACCGTTGCTCCAACTGCTGTCCATCTTGCTTCATCCGGTGCAGGTCCTCCATGAACCATGGTGACCCCCATCATGGGCATTCTGGAAGCAGACGCCATGGGGCCGTTCGGTCAATGGCCTCAGTCAAATAGCTGTTCCAAAAAGCAATGAGGCCATTAAGCGAATGGTCCTCGAGATCAGGAGGTAATTCCCCATGAGCATTCTGGAACCTTTCTGGTTCCTTAAGTATCCGGGGCGGACCCAACGAATGGGTCCTACACCTTTCCAGGGGCTGACATGCGCCAGGAGCCTAGTCTGGAGGAGGTAATGATCCGTCCATGACAGGGGTAAAGCTGTTACATCCCCCACCACCAGATCCCCCGCCTCAAGGCCTGTGCAGAATATCAGATCAAGGGTATGGCCCCCCTCGTGTGTCAGGCCCCTAACCATCTGAGACAGTCCCATGGTTGTCATGGCGTCCATGAATTCATACTCTGTTCCCCCAAGACTGATGTCGGCGTGGATATTGAAGTCCCCCATGACCTTGGGGACCGCAAGACTACCTCCGACACCAGTTCTGCTAGAGTGTGTAGGGATGTTGCCATACAGGTAGGTGCGCGGTACTGTCTCCAGCCAAATCGAATACAAGGTGGACCCCCTCCATGCCCATGATAGTCTGCACAGGATACTGCCTCACAGACCAGGTATCCTTAAAAACAACAGCTACACCGCTTCCCCGCCCCTCTGCCCTGGGCTGGTGCTGTACAGAGTACCCAGCCGGAACAAGGTCAGCCAATATTGGCTCCAACTCATTGTCCAGCCAGGTCTCTGTAATGTACACGAGGTCGGCTGGCTGATCCAGAATTAACTCTCGGATCGGTGTTGATTTATTACCGACCAACCTTGCATTCAACAGCAGCAGACCCAGACCAGCGGTACCCCTGATCTCGATCCCTGTCATATCTGCCTGGGGGCCTATCCGAGAAACATGAATCAAATATCTGTCCCTCCTAATTGCTGTTCTTTGCCTCCCAGTATGACCATAGTTGCCCCGGCTCATCACGACCCCAATGGCTGTGCCCCCCTCCCCCGGCCCTTTCCCCTCCTCCCCCCAGTTGTTGCTCTGGCGGACCCTCGCGGACCAACCCCCCCCATAACCCTCTCCCCCGCTCCTATATCCCCATATCCCTGATATTAATCAGTGCTTTGGAGGATCTTTTTCAACTTTATACAGATCACTGATTAAAATATATTTCAAGTCATCAGAATATGCATATTTCTTTGGGTGTGATGGCTGCAGCCCATTGGCTTGAATAGAGCTGTATCTATTCAAGAAAGCTAAAGATCTGGCTTGACATGCAAGACCCTGAAAATGCTGTGTTTTTTGCATTAGTGCTCAAAATGAGGTACTCTTGTATTGTCTTGCTGAGATAAAACACCATGTCTTGTTAGATAGAGAAATTTAGAAATTCACTCACTTAGGACATGTTTCATGTTATTCCTTTTGAATTCATCTTTGAAATACTTTGGGGTTTTTTACATTCAAAGTAAATAGTTTTCTCTCTCTCTCTCTTTTTTTCTCCTTCCTTTTGATGGATCATGTGTTAAAACAGCAGACTCAACAGGGCTGGCCATGGATCTGGCAGCTAGCTTAGATTGTGATTAAGGAGGAAGCTCATCAGAACACAGTATGCATTTTGCAGTTTACATGAGACTATAAAGCAAAAGCTAGCTTTTCATTATAATTCATGTTTAATGCTCTGTTGGGATTTAAAAATAGGGATTTTAAAATATTGTACAATAGTCTTTTACGTCACAAGAGAGACTATGGAACTGAAAGGGGCATATTGTATCTTTGAAAAGACATCAATGGCCGTTTTTAAATGGACCACAGTGGGGAGGCGGGGAGGGGTTTACGGCCACGGTGGGTGGAGTTGGATGTGTGCCCTTGGGAACGGACACACACCCATCTCTACCCATGGAGCATCAGGCATTGGCGCCCATTGCTCTGTGTGTTAGTGATAGGTGGAGGTGGGTGTAGTGCGGGAGCACGCACGCACCCCCACCCATCCTTCGCAGCAGTCACATGTGCGCCTCCACCCATCTCCACGCAGCAAAACTGTGCAGTTGGGTGGGGGCATCTCGTGTGAAAAGGGCCAGAATCAGTGTGCTAGGCTAAAAACAGAATTTGCCTTAGTTTTTAAACCTTAAATTAAGAGCATCATTGTAGGATCACATACATGTTAATTTTTTCAACTGCAAATTAGATTCTGGTATGCTACCTCTTAGATTCTGAATGTACTGGGGGAAAATGCTTTGTTTTGTATGATAGTGTAATGTTATGTGAATCACTCTTTTAATTGTCTGCATTAATTTTCAGTGACTGGTGTTGTTTATGGCCTCTAATTGGGCTTGGCTGGGAGGGGAGTTTGTATTGCTGCCTGGGGCTGCCTGAATCCCTCCCACCTGTGTTTTTCTCCATCTCTCCCCACAGGTAACTTTACATAAGGGTGGCACTGCCCTGAAAGTGGTGGCCTTTGGGCGCCGTCAAAGGGTGAAGTGCTGTTGGCGAGCTGTTTGCTGGCGGATGTGACTTTGGCAGTGGCCAGTGATTCTATCTGGTATTTTGGCAAACCACTGCAGAAGAACTCTCTCCCCTGGGACCCCACCAGTGTGTGGGGAAGCAAAGGCTGTGGCAGCAGTCTCCTTTGCAGTGACTTGGTGGGGCCGCCCTTTCTTTGACTGCCTTCACGAGGGGGCTGGTGTAATTGTTTATAGAAGCTCCCTTCCCCTGTATTGGACTGCCTTCTCCCACCCCCGCTAGGACGGTGGACTGACCTGCAGGTGAATAGCTGTGCGGGGCGGGACTGCGGTAATTACATACAGAGCAGCTCTGTGATATTGACCAGTGGCTGCGGCATCACAATAGGTGCAGCATGGCCCTTAGAGTGGCCAAAGAGTAAGTGAAAGCGTGGTCTGTAATTATTTTAAAATATTTCCTACGTAAGGTTTTTTTCATATTTCAAATGGGAAAAAGTCATTTGCTGTTGGTATGAAAGGCTAATATTTAGGGTTTCATATGTCTCTTAATTTTACAAATTCACATTCACATCTGGATGTCCTCTGCTTGTGTACGACCAGTCACTGTCACTTGTGTGACTTAAGGTGTGTGTAAATATATTTAGAAGTGATGTAGTGTGCAAAGTAAGGGGCTACCTTATGATATATTCAAATGTGAGGTTTATAATCAGGCACGCATGTTCACTGCCTTTTTCCCATTGGGAAAACGCAATGAACACAAACCTCTGTTTATAATGGATTTTATCTGCTATGCATCTAAAACCAGATTTCAAGAGAGAGACAAAACTGGGCCATGATGTTCTAAATTTTAATAAGGAAGTAATGCTCATAATGTTTAGCAAATCTTGAAATGTTAAAAAGTGAAACAGTGCAGTCTAGAGATATATAGTTGAGGATTGCTGTAAGCAGTTTGGGTCCTCTCTTCCCTGATGATAAAAACATAACTAGCTGACATGGAATTGAATTTATTCTGGATTAGCGTGCACCATCATTCAAATTATACAAAGCTAAGAAAACACACATAGAAAAGTACAATTCTCAATAAAGAAATCCAGGAGTAAACAATTGACCAAAAAATAAATAAATCAGAAATACCAAAATGACTCCAGGATTACATAAAAGCATATCCACAACATTTAACAGTCTTAGACCTAACACCCCGAGTATGTCGTAGCTCTTCAACAAGTCATTGGTACAGCAAACCTGACCCTTGAAAAACAAACACTACCCCTATACCCTCAAAATCAAAATCTATAAACTAAACATAATAAGCTGATCAAGCCAAAGATGAAATATAGCCATGATGAATTTCTTCTGGTCGCACTTCCTTGCCTCTTTCAACATCTCCCATTGCCCCCTCTCCTCTTCCCTGTCCCCACTCCCCTTCCATGACCTTCAGGCCATTAACCCCCTGGACTTTGCCACCTCTCTCTCCCCCCTTCTCTCCTCAGTCTTCTCCTCCTCCCCCCACGACTCTGCCATCTCTTCAATGCCTCTTTCTCCTCCACCCTTGACTCCCTTGCCCCCCTCTCCTCCCACCCTGCCCGCTCCCACAAAGCCCATCCTTGGCTCACCCCCAGTATCCACCACCTCCGCTCCTGCACCCATGCTGCTGAACGCCTCTGGCACAAATCCCACTCTCATGCTGACTTCCTTCACTTCAAATTCTCTCTCCTGCCTTGCTTCTGCTATCTCCCTCGCTAGACAGCATTACTACACCTCCCACATTGAGTCCTGTTCTCGGGACCCTTGCCGCCTATTCTCTACGTTTGACTCCCTCCTCAAGCTCCCCTGTCCTCCTCCTCCCTCTTCCCTTTCTGCTCAGGATCTTGCTTCCTTCTTCACCTCCAAGATAGACAAGATCTTCCTCGACATCGCTTCCCGCTCCTCTCTTCTTCCTACTCCCTCCTCCTCTCCTGTCCTCCATCCCTCCCGCCTCCCTTGAGGAAATCTCCTCCCTGTTCTCCTCCTCCAACTCTTCCACTTGCCCCCTTGACCCCATCCCCTCCCACCTCCTGAACTCCATTGCTTCCACTGTCGCCCCTTCCCTCCTGCACATCATCAACCTCTCCCTCCCTAATGGCTCCTTCCCCTCCGCCTTCAAGCATGCCACTGTCTCGCCTATCCTCAAAAAATCCACTCTTGACCCCTCTGACCCTTCTAGCTACTAGCCTGTCTCACTCCTTCCTTTTGCTTCCAAGCTTCTTGAATGTGTTGTCTACTCCCACTGCCTCAACTTCCTCTCCGCCAACTCCTCCCTTGACTCCCTCCAATCTGGCTTCTACTCCCTTCACTCTACTGAAACTGCTCTCGCTAAGATCACCAACGATCTCCTTGTGGCTAAATCTAATCACCTCTACTCCATTATTGTCCTCCTTGACTGTAAGATACTGAAGAGTATGAAGGCGAGGCATCCGTCAGTGTAGCATTATTTCTTTTCTTTATTAATGGCATCAGCACAACAACAAGGCTTACACAGCCAGGCCTTTCTTTGTTTCCCCAGAGCTCCCCTTGCAAGCAGTATTCCAGCCAGGCTCCCTCTATTGGCTAACTGGGTAACCTCTACGATCTGGTCTGGACTTGCTCCAGACTTCTGTCTGCTGAAACTACTACAAAACATGGTGTGGACTCCTCAACATTATAGCCCTCCTTTTCTCCCACAAAATACATCTGTTCTGTAATTAACTTAGATCTAACATAAAGAACAAACTGTGGAATCTGCTCAACTGTTCTGTCTATCTCAATACTTGTCTTCACTGGACCCCCTTCCCATCTGTGTTTTCTTTTACTATCATGACATAATGTTTGAACCGCTCATGACATCTCCGACTTTCCCTTTGGGGGATACCTCTGAGTCTCGGCAGCCAGTAAAGAAGTGGAATCTGAAGGAGTTGGAGTGGAGGGTGAAGCAGAACTTCCAGGTATGGTGTCATCTGGTAGGTCCATCTCATCAAAATATACTTGATGGGGTCCCTTCAAGAGCTTGAAGTGTGAGACGCTTCGGGTGACTCTATGATGGCCACACTGAGCTGTGATCATTGTCCCTCGTACTATTATGACTCTGTAGTGGATGGGATAAATATGGGAGGGAGAGCTCATTTTTCAGCTGTAGGTTTTTTACTAAGAGAGTCTCCAACTTTTATCACTGGTTGCTTGACCAGTTTCTGCTTCTCTGCATTCTCTTTCATCTTCTCCTTTGCCCTTCTGTTCTGTCGTCGAATGTTGTCATCAGGAAGGGCTGGTGGGAGTACTTCAGGCAGCTTGGTACGGAAAGGCAGAGTGACAACAGGCTCCTCCAGTCAAGACAGCCCCAATCCCCCCCAGCACCAAACACAGCTTGCAGCTGGCCACAAGGCCCCGCCCTGGGAGTTACTACCTGGGAAAGGGGAGGGAGAGGCAGAGTGACAACAGGCTCCTCCAGTCAAGACAGCCCCAATCCCCCCCAGCACCAAACACAGCTTGCAGCTTACGAACATGGGTGGTAAAGGTGGTGATGTATCTGGACTCTGGGTGAAGCGCCAGTTGATGACACCCAGCGGTGAGGTCAAGTTTTGAGAAAACCTTTCCACCATTGAGGTCTGTAATAATATCATCTGCAGTGGGTGTAATATGGCGTTCCCGTTTTATGGCTTGATTTGGCAGGCGTATGTCTACACACAGTTTGATTTTTCCCTGGTTGCTTGGGCTTTGGAGCGACCACAATAGGTGAAACCCACAGCGTGGGACCTTCTACTTTTTCAATAATGTCAAGCCGTTCAAGGCGTTCTAATTCCTCTTCTACCAGCTGCCGCACATGGAAGGGAATACATCTATGTGGTAGAACTACAGGCTTTACTGTGGTATCAATGTGACGCTTGATCTGATAGTCTGTAAGTTTCCCTATGCCACAGAGCATCTTAGTGTGGGCTTACAGGATTTGAACTAAGCGTGTTGGTTGAATGTTGCAGACCATGTGAATTAACTGTAGGTTGCAGACCATGTGAATTAACTATAGCTGTGCCATAGCTGAGAAGGGTGTCAATGCCATCTTGTGCAACATAAAAAGTAGCAGTTGTCTGGGTATCTCGAAACTGCAGTTGAGCCTGGAATTGTCCACATAGAGGTACTGGGTGGCACGACCCATATGTGTAGATTTGCACCTTTGTCTTTTGTAAAATGGGTTTATTAATTAGCAAGTCATAGGTCTGTTGAGCAATGACATTGATGGAGGCCCCAGTATCCAGAAGAACTTTGAATTGCTGGCCATGAAGAAAAGCTTTGCAATGTGTTTGGACACTACGCTCACCTTGCATTTTGTGTAATGGGGAAAAGGTAAAAACTTATGGATCAACCTGTTCATCTGAAGGGGGTTGTTGCACATTCTCTCTTAATAATGGGAACATCCCAGGTTCAGAGGGTGGGTTTGAATGAACAGCATGGACAGCCCTCTGCATCATACGATTATGGTATAGAGGTGAAATAGGTGTTTGTGAAGGCCCTTGTGACCTGCAGACAGTTGCAAACTGGTTTAGTTTCCCACACTTGCAACAGACACTTCCTTTTGCTGGGCATCTACTTTCATGGGGATAGTGTCCTCCGCAGTAACAGCATGAGATTCCCTGTTGCCATTTGAATGGCATATGCGGGGTTTGAAACTGCTGTTTCCCCACCACCGGCTTGATGGTCATTGCTATTTCTGCATTGCCATCAGCAAAAGAAGCTTCCATTCTCTGGGCATGTGTCTCTGCCATTTCATATGCTCGAGCAGTGTCCAGGATCTTTGAGAGGGACATATCTGGATCCCCCAGTATTTGCCTTCTGAGATGAGGACAGAGACATCCCTGTAGTATTTGAGCACGCACCTCTCGTTCCACATCACCAAATTCACAAGAAGCAGCTAGGTGTCTCAGAGGTGTATGGAATTCATCCATATGTTCCCCAGGGGCGGCTGGTGGGTTTTGATGTTGGAGGGGCACTGGGGCAGTAAGGCCGGCGGTCCTAGGGGCGGAGCCAGGGGGACGGTAGGCCAATGGCATGGCATAACCCAGCAGCAAGGAGTTCCCAGGGTTAACATCAGATGGAAGAAAACACAGTCTACATTCACATCAAGCTTAAAATAAATAATTTATAAACCTAAACCACAGAAAACACTGGCAAAACACCACAGCAAGGAGTTCCCAGGGTTAACATCGGATGGAAGAAAACAGAGTCTACATGCACATCAAGGTTAGAATAAATAATGTATAAACCCAAAACACAGGGAAACACAGAAAACACTGGCAAAACACAGCAGCAAGGAGGTCCGAGGGTTAACATCGGATGGAAGAAAACACAGTCTACATGCACATCAAGCTTAAAATAAATAATGCATAAACCCAAAACACAGAAAACACTGGCAAAACACAGCAGCAAGGAGTTCCCAGGATTAACATCAGATGGAAGAAAACACACAGTCTACATGCACATCAAGCTTAAAATAAATAATGTATAAACCCAAAAGCACCAAATTTCCAACATTGTGACACACCTAACTTCCTAAGATCACCAGACTGTCAGATACATCTCGGGATTTCAAACACTCAGTTTTATCAGAAGCATCACAAATTTGCAGCATTTCATACTCCACATCATGACATCAAGTGAACAAAAACCACATTCCAACTCCCCCCCATGTGTGCCCCTCACTCCCCATCCCCAGCAGCCACAACTTAACCCTGGCAGCCAATGCCTGTCCACAGACTCCACACAAACTACTTTGCAGCAGCAGGGAGCAGCAGTGAAACAACGAAGGGACCATTTTAAAGAAGAGTAGCCACACAACCAGTGGACCCACAAATTTACAAAATGTCATCATGCAAACAGAGCAAGCAAAGCACACCATTTAAAGGCAACATTAAGCCACCCCTCCCCCATTCCCAGCCCAGGGTGTGGGGGGAGAGGGGAGGGAAGCCCCAGGGGAGGGTGCAGGGGAGGGAAAAAAGCCTATGGGTGTGTGTGTGTGCGGGGTAAACAGCCTATGGTGGTGGGGTGCGGGGTGGAGAGGAAACAGCCTATGGTGGGTGGGTGTGCGGGGTGTGACGCCTATGGGGAGTATGTGGGGGGGGAGCCTATAGGATGGGGATGAGGTGCAGGGGGGTGGAGGATGCAGGGTAGGGACGGGAGGGATATCTTACCAGCTGGCTCCTGCAGTCTCTTATCGTCTCGGGCTGCAGGCGGTGGGGGGGGGGGACTTTAGTTTTTAGGGTTTTTTTTATTGCCTGCGTGTCCTGCTCTCCTCCGCAGAGGCAGGACGCACGGGCAATTTAAAATAATTTTTTAAAAAAACATACCCCAAAAATTGTTTCCCTGTTTTGCCGCCGCCCTCCCGCCACTCTGAGCGGCAGATTGGGACCCTTCTGGGACCCACTCCTCAGGAGTAAGAACTGACAGCGCCACAGCAGCAGCCTGAAGCAAAGTCAGAGGCTGCTGCGGCGCTGTCAGAAACAGCAGCAGTTGTTGTTTTTTTCTTGCAACTGTGGCGGCGGAGCCTCGGCGCTTGGGGGGCAGTGCTCCAAACGACCTGGGAGGCCAGCCGCCACTGATGTTCCCCTTGCTTTCGTCTGGCCTGGCAGAAGATATATACTTCATAATCAATGGGTTTTTTTGGAGACAAATACCTTTCTAGGGATTCTTTAGCTTTAGTGCAATCATCATCTTCACCAGTGTCTGAGAGGGTTATAAAAATGTCATACACTTGCTCACCTGCATAATGTAAAAGGAGAGCGCGCTTCCTCGTGTCACAATCTGTTTCCATAGCATGAAACACATTTTCAAGTCTCTGAATCCATTTTGTCCAGCGGGGTCCCAGAGTTGTCTGTGAGCCATGTACATCAAAAGGGGAAAATGCAGGAAGGGAAGCCATTTTCCTAGTAGTATCCCTCTTATTTGGAGGGAAAATGTTGTCTGGATTCAAGCAACCTGTGTTTGGTCCCTCTGTAATATGGCTTTTGCAATGGGCTCACTATACTGCCAGCCACTGAAGGGGAAAAGAAGAATCTGTTCACCTTTGTTTGAAATTAAAGTTTGCAGAAACATTCCCTCGCTGAGGTCTGTGTTGAGAACCCCGTGCTGTGTTCCACGTAGGTGCAAACCTCGTTGCCAGTGTAAGATACTGAAGAGTATGAAGGCGAGGCAGCTGTCAGCGTAGGGTTATTTCTTTTCTTTATTAATGGCATCAGCACAACAACAAGGACTACACAGCCAGGCCTTTCTTTGTTTCCCCAGAGCTCCCCTTGCTAGCAGTATTCCAGCCAGGCTCCCTCCGCTGGCTAACTGGGTAACCTCTAAGATCTGGTTTGGATTTGCTCCAGACTTCTGTCTGCTGAAACTACTACAAAACATGGCGTGGACTCCTCAACATTACATTGACCTCTCTGCTGCCTTCAATACGGTTGACAACTCACTTTTGCTGGACTCACTTCATTCCCTTCGTCTCCGTGGTTCCATCCTCGACTGGTTCTCCTCCTACCTCTTTGACCACTCCTTCAGTGTGTCTCTTGCCAACTTCACCTCCTCCTCCTTTCCCTTCTTGGATGCTGTTCCCCAAGGCTCTCTCCTTGGCCCTCTCCTCTTCTCTATCTACACCCTGTCCCTAGGCAAACTCATTGCCTCCCATGGTTTCCAATATCACCACTATGCTGATGACACTCAACTCTATGTCTCTACTCCCTCTCTCTCTCCATCTGTTCAAGCTCACTTCACCAGCTCTCTCTCCGATATATCTACCTGGATGTCTCAACGGCAACTCAAACTCAACATGGCTAAAACTGAACTCATCTTCTCCCCCAATCCTTACTCTCCCTCCTCCCTGTCAGTCCTTATCGATGGGGTCACCATCCTTCCCATTCCCCAAGCCATAACTTAAGCTTCATCTTTGATTCACCCCTTTCTTTTAAACCTTACATCGACTCCATTGCCAGATCCTGTCACTTCTCCCTAACATTGCTAAGATTTACCCTTTTCTCTCTGTCTCCTCTGCCAAAACCCTTGTTCACGCCGTGGTCATCTCTCACCTCAGTTACTGTAACCTCCTTCTCACTGGCCTTCCCCTACTCTCCCCTTTCTCCCCTTATCTCCATCCAAAACTCTGCTGCCAGGGTATTCCACCTTGCCCATCACTTCGACCACGTGCAGCCCCTCCTCTCCTCTCTTCACTGGCTCCCCCTTCCTGAACGAATCCTGCACAAGCTCCTAGTCTTCACCTATAAAGCTCTTCACAACCTTGCTCCCCCCTCCCTCTCTGCGCTTATTTCTCTCCGTACTCCAGTCCGTGAACTCTGCTCCTCCTCTGTCCCCTCTCTCATCCTCCCACACCTCTCCTGCTCCCCTAACCGCCTTCGTCCCTTCTCCCTAGCTGCCCCCCCACGTCTGGAACTCCCTCCCTGCCCACAGCCACCTCGTCCCCTCTCTTCGTACCTTCACATCCCTCCTCAAGACCCACCTCTTCTGCTCTGCCCTCCCCGACTCCTCGCTCCCCTTTCCTAACTCCTGCTGATACCTACCATCTAGTACAATCTGTTACCTAAGGTGTGCGGACTCATATCCTCACCACATGGACCAGCCAGCCAACATTCTTGATGTAACTAAGCCAAGCATGCGCAACTGAGACCTCGCATCTTCGTGAATGTTACATATCTTGTCTCTCCCTCTGTTCCCCTTCCTTTGTCCTCTCCCCCCTGCCCCATACCGCCTCTCAGATTGTAAACCCTAGGGCAGGGACCATGTCTAGTCCATTGCTTTGTAAAGTGCCAGGTGCATTGCTGGTGCTATATAAATGCTTGGTATAATAATAATTAATAAAGCTAATTGAGACAAAAAAGCCTCCCCTGCCTGTTGGAAAATCCAGACTAGCTTTTCACACTTAGAGTTGGCATTAGTAAAAGGAGGTAAAGGGAGGAGAAACTTCTGTCTAATGACATTTAAATAACGGACATTCAATAACATAATGTATTGTGTCCTCAATTCTGTCCTGACACCTGGGACAAAATCTCTCGTTTCTAGGGACAGCCAACCTCTTATGAGTTGTATAAGTAGGGATGTATCCTCCCGGGGGACTAGCTGACATTAAATCTGCTGATCTTATTGTGACTCTGGGCCCTGACTCTTAATATGCTAAGAAATTTGTAAATGCAAAATTCTCATGGAAATTACAGAATAGTGCATTCACACATTAAAAATTGTGGAATTATAATACTCGGTATTATCTCGAGTTATTATAATAGCCCATTTTGTAATGTGTGAAAGCAGCCTAAGTTTGTTACTTTTACACAAGTGATAGCTATAAAGACTTCCCTTCCCTTCTTCTTCTTCTTCTTTCTTTGTTTGATACACCACAGTTGCAGCCCTCTAAACTCCAGTTGAGGGGAGGTTGACCTAATTCTCAAGGGATGGATTGACTGAAGTTCTACTCCTGTGGATCAGCTAAGATCAACAGGAATCATGCTTCTACCTTCAGTTCAGCAGTATTCCTGAGCTCTAAAAGGTCAAAGGTTCCTGGGTAGCTCTTGCATAGATCCTCCCCTGCAGAATTTACACTGCATTCTGCAGGAGCTTTGCTATCTGTAATCTATGTCTGTCTGGTTTAGGAGCTCTGCAAGATTAAACAAAGCAAGCTTTCACTTAACTAATACTGTGACATTTTGAAAGATCCTAAGTAATTTCTGTACAATCAAGATTTGCAATGAAATAAATGTAAAAAAGAAAAATAAATGAAACTCTTCAGTATCTACTTTGTTTTCCTTTGTTTTCTTTACTGAGACATATACACTTGGGATGAAGCTAACCTTTTTCCAAGACAAAACCTAGACTGACTTGCCAAAAGTCAGTGATCATCTCTGCCCTACTTAAACAATGAGTCTTTTCCCAGGGACAGGAAACCTCAAAGTGACAGCGACCCTACCCTTTGCTATAAGACTTAAGTGTGGTTTAAATAACTTTATCTCTAGTACCAAAATGTTCACACTCTCATTTCATACTTGCTGGCTTGATTTAAAAAATTACTGTTAGTTACTGTTAGGTTAGATGTACAGTGTGCTTCAGAGATGAGCAACCTGTGAGAAAACCACAACATATAGCTAGTTTTGGTGTGCATCTCTCAGCCTCTGAAACTTCTAATAGATGGCTCGCTGCCACTTCCTGTCATGCAGTGTGGCTGCACAGGGAGGAGTTGTTGCAGAAAGACTGAAGAAGGGATACATAGGCCTCTCTGTGGTAGAGAGATAGTTTTCAGTCTTACACTGAGGATTAAGAAGGCTCTTGAAATCTGAGTGCAGTACGGTTAAACAGTACCTCATGGTGTGGTGTTGCTTTTTTGTGCATCATCAGGTAAGCTGGGCTGTGTGACTTGACTCTGTGTGTGTGTGTGTGTGTGTGTGTGTGTGTCTTTTGATGAATAGTAATTACACTGATATCTGTTTTCATAAAAGCATGACGTGTTTTAAGTTCAGCTATAAGAATTGCTGTCCAGGAGCTAGTATTTACTATTTAGGAACAATTTTTTTCCTCTAAGAAAAGGCAATCATTAGAAGCATAAATATTTATCATTCAGCAGTACTGCATATAGGGTTTTGTTGTTTATTTCATTTGTTAGTTTTGCTCTAGCAAGAGAGTCTGAGGGATCATAAGTTAATACATCCCCGTGTGGGGCTAGCCGAGAGAAGATTAATCAAGGAGCTCTTCTTCCTGTCCATATACACCAAATGGGCCACCTGTTGCACAGAGGTGGGCTTTAATGAAGAGCCAGTTTCCTTGAGAGGGGAACATATAGGGAAGGTATCGTGCTGTGTTTGCAAATGGTGTGGAGTTTTCCCTTTATATATACAGTTATATTTTTATTTTACACTGTTATCAACATTGAGGCCAGAGTGTGGATTTATGACCTGAGATGATCCTAGGATAATTAGTTGGGGAGAGTGAAGGGGTAGCAGAGAGACTAGTTGGGGGAGCAAGGATTTTGCTTCACATAGTATGAAGCTATTCTATTTTGCCAGTGAGTGAAGTAGCAGAAAATATTCTGAGGAAGTTCCCGCTATCCCTTGCTACCCCTTGGTGTCATCCTTGGTTTATAATGAAACCCAACCTATTTTACATATTCGTTCTTAAAAATAAATACTTCAGAGCCCAGTTGTGCAAACCTTAGCCACATTGGTTAGCACTTAGGCAGTTGCTGGAATTCAGTGCTACTCCTCCATGAATTAGGATTGTAGAATCAGGACATAAATGAGTGAAATATAATTTAGTGCTCTAATCTCCAAACTGCTAATCTTGCTCTCTACAAATGTAAGGCTAGACAATTTCTTATTTGAAAAGGAGACTTCTTTCAAATTGCTTACATGTTTCAATTTGTTAAATGTGAAACCTATTTTTAGGGGATCTAGTTTCTGAATAAATAACCTTAGAATATTTACATATTAATTATTGATATAATAATTACATCACATTTGTGTATTTTACAGTGTTTTGTCTCATTGATTTTAGTAGTTTCCATATATCTTCTGTGTTAACATGAAAAAATTCTCTTTAGATAGTGGTTTTTCTGGATTTGATGCAACATAAGTGCAGCATTGAAACTAGTCTTTCATGAGACAGTCATTATATGAATTATCCAGACACGGAAGTAACTGGACGGTTAAGGTGTCACTGTCTAGCACTCTCCATTATAATGAACTAATATTCTATTTATTAAAAAATGGACATCATTTAGGCTACCAATATGAAAGTTTACATAGAGGGTCACATGGATGAGAGGATTATGCTGCGAAAACTTTGGAAAAATCAGATAGAAAATGACTGAGAGACAAAGCCCTTGAAAGGCTGGATAATAAAAAGCAGTTTTTAAAATTTTTTCCGTCTGTCTCACATTGGTCAGCCTCAGGGGTTTTTAGTTAGGTGTCAGGACTTGGAAGTCTTAAAAAATTCAAACCTGTGGACTAGGGGTGCAGTGAATTTATTTTTTATAAAACTGCCAAGTACTTTAATTATAAGGAGTTTTAACTCTCATTTTAGTCTATGGAGAGACCGCAAAGCTGCCCTTATGCAACATGTGCGTAGTTAAGAAAAGGTCTGCTGTAGACTAAAGAAATCCTCCCTACCACCACCTGTGCGAGCCCCCTTGGCAGCAACCTAGGCAGGAGGGTGGAGGGGAGGAGCTACTGCCGCCCCCCCTGCCCGCCCGCCTGCCTGTCAGCCACTCACTCGCCTGCCCACCCTTCCTCGAGGTCTGGTTGCCTGTCGCTTTCTTGCTACTCCTGCTGTCATCGCTGCTTCCGTTTGTGTGTTTCAAAGGCCCCCGCGCTGCGATGGACATGCATGTGCATGCTGGGGTCACCATTTTCCAACTCTGGCAGGCTGGGACTACATTTCCCAGCATGCCAGAGTAAGAAAATGATGGTCTCAGCATGTGACTCTTTGAAAGAGTCACACGGTGAGAGTGACCACAGTGGCGGCAGGTGAGTGAACCAGAGGAAGTGGGGGAGTGCAGGGATTGGGGGTGTTCCCAGTTGAACTTGGACTGGAGATGGTGCTGATGCCTGCTCGGGGAATTTGCAGTTTTGATTCCTCCCCAGCTGCCGTCTCCCCTGAACACCACATGGCACTGACACTACCTCCGAGCTAGTCCTCTGGGGGCATTCCTCCTGAGTGGGCTTCTTGCACTGCCATGGTATCCCCCGCCAGGACCACCCCCACTCTCCAGCCCGGCTTTCAGATTCAGGTTGCTGTTGCTCCTCCTGGCCTTGCTTGGCAAAGCTAGCTCCTCTGCACTGCCCTGAAGTTCAAATCCCATTTCCCCCAGCCAACACCTCTCTCCCCCCAGCCTCTCCTGTAATCCCCATCTCCCCAGTCAACCCTCCTGCACCCCATCCTCTGTCCTCCAGCCTCCCCTGCAACCCCCATCTCTCCAGCCAACCCTCCTNGTTCCCACACTCCTTGCATTTGGTTCCCTCGCTCCCTGCCTTTGGCCTCCCCTGTTCCCTGCCTTGGGCTTCCTGAGTCCTACCTTGATCTCCCTACTCCATGCCCTTGGCTTCCCCTTCCCTGGTTCCCTGTTCCTTGACCTCAATGATGAGCTGTATGCTTTCTTAAGGCCAGCTTGCCTGTTTCTGATGCTGAGCACCACATCTCCCTGGTAGCGAAGAATGGCTGAGAGGTTCCTGTGCTATTCCTGTTGCCTCCTTCCCTCTTTCCCTTGCCTCCTTACCTTCCCCGCCTTCCCTCCCTAGGCTCTGGTGCTGGAGCTGTGACACATCCATGGGCATGTCTGATGGCACCCCTCCCCAACCTGGGCCATGTTAGCTGAGGCTTCCCACCACACACAGGGGAGCCATCACACCACCCACACATCTGTTTTCCCCAGTGTAGGTGGTAGTGTAGGAAAAATCAAATAGATAGTTAGAAGAGAATTTCCAGCTTAATGACTCTGAGAATGTGGCCCTTTTCACACGGGCCATGATGGGTGGGCAGCACTGTGGGTGAGTGGTGCATGGGTGTGTGTTCCCACAGACCCCCACCAACCCCCACTCATCTCCACGCATGCAGCATCGGGTATTGGTGCCCGTTGCGCCCTGCGTGGGTGATGGGTGGAGGTAAGTAGAGTGTAGGAGTGCGCGCACACTCCCACTTACCGCCTGCGGTTCTCCCATGGGCGCTCACCCATCCCCCCACACCTGCTGTGGCATTCGCATGGGTGCCCGCTCACCCGCACATGTGTGCGAGGGGGGGGGGGAACCCATGTGAAAAGGGCCTAAGTTAACCTGTGCTGAAAACAAAATGGTGTTCCTTTTATAGACCTGTTTCATCCCCAGAATGTAGTGCTGTCAGATCAAATTTCAAAAATAAGGGACACTACAGAGCTGAGGGATACTGAAATAAGGGATTCCTATTATTTTCCATTGAGGTGTTCAGAATATACATTATAGGTGGGAGGGTGGGGTAAGGGTTTTTTAGCTCCCCCACCTATCTATTATTTATTATCTTATTTGTTATTTTAGCCCTGTTTTAATATTGTTACATTGTATGTTTTAAATTGTTTTTATTACGTTTTTAGTGTTGTAAGCCACCCCGGGCTGCTTTTGCAGGAGCGGTGGGGTATAAATCTTGGAAATAAATAAATAATAAATAAATAAATACCCTCCCCCCTGGCTGCAGCCTCTTCCCCTTCCCCTCTGGCTTTCCTGTCGTTTAAGATTAAAAAGCATGACTGGATTAAAGTTTAATACTTAAGTAAGGATGCACAAAAACATGAAAAAAGTAGTACTGGGTTTTGTGTTTTTATCTAAAAAATATTTTACGTTTTACCTGCTAGTTCTCACTTCTCTACTGCTGCACACAGGAGTGTTGTGTGTAGGTGAGCATTCCAGAGGTTTTTGTTCTAGTGCTGCATACACTGATTCTCCCCTCTAGTTGTATAGAGCCAGATCCGTAGCTGATGAAAATTGATATCACTCCAGTGACTTCAGTTTATGCCATCAAATTTTAACCATCTCATATTCTGACCGTTAGGTTTTAAGGCTCTTTGGAGTCTCAAATAAAATGTGTGATATTGCAATCTTGTGGTAGTGAGAGCATAGTTTTCAGATAAATGGGGAAAGGTGGTTTTTAATACCTTTGGAACTATACAAGGTTTGAGAGACTCTCCAGTTGTGCTCTGCTGTTTTGTGTAACTTCTGTCTGAATTCATCATCCAGGGTCCATCAGCCAAATTAACCTGGCATCATGCTTTTATTTAGTGTCACCATTGTCACTGCCATTTAGTGTCACCAATGTTTCCATACATTTTTTCATAAGTGCAGGTCCCTCTCTCTTGGGCCTTTTGCCATTTGGACCCTTCCCTAACCCAAGTTTCTGGCCTGGTCCTCCTGATCAGCCAACTCCAGGTATCCTCGATGGTTGCTGGCTTCACCCAGCCTCTTTCCTCCAACCTGGAAACCCTTTGGGCAAACTCCAGTCTCTTTCCATGATAGCCCTGATCTGCACCAGGCTGCTATTTCTTTGAACCGCCATGGTGCTCTGCACCTTTCTTTATAGTTTTGCTTATAGTTTTGCTGGCAGTTTGCTTCCTCTGCTGGAGTAATTAGTGGTTCAAAATGATGACCCAGCTCACACCCTCTGCAGCCACTTACTGCCCATACTCTGCTGGGGGGAGCTGGGGTGGCACCTAGGGTGGCCAGATATTCAAACTTAGAGGACACTTATGAGAAATGCACGTTGCAGAGCTGCATTGGAGTAATGCATTGGTCCCTCTGTTCCCCTTCCTAAGTCTCTCCCCCAGCTCCTGTCTCTCAGATTGTAAGCCCTAGGGGCAGGGACCGTGTCTATTTTATTACTTTGTAAAGTGCCAGGTACACTGTTGGCGCTATATAAATGTTTGTAAATAATTATAATAATAATAATAATAATAACTTAGCCTTACTCTTTTAGTCCCAATCCCTTTCCCGTGGCAGGTTGACACCAACACTGAAGCTGGAAAACAGGAGAGGGTCAAGCTGCTGGCGCTATATAAATGTTTGTTAATAATAATAATAATAATAATAATAATAATAATAATAATAAATGCAGCCCTGAAATCTGTATTTCTCATGTGCCCTCTAAAATTTGAATATTTAGCCACTGGCAGCAAGGGGGAGGAGTCTGTGCTGGGGGAGCTGGAATTACTGGCGGGATGGGTAGGGAGGGGGGAATCTGCTGGGGGAGCTGGAGTTACTGAGGGGGGATGGGCAGAGAGGTGGAGTCTGTGCTGGGGGGATGGGCAGGGAGGTGGAGTCTGTGCTGGGGGAAAGAGCCAAGGTTACTGAGGGGATGGGCAGGGAGGGGAAGCTTGTCCTGGGGGAAAGGAGATGGAGCTACTGGGGGGATGGGCAGGGAGGAGGAGTGTGCTGGGGGGCAAGAAGCTGGGGAAGCTGGGAGCCAGGACTCCTGGGTTCTCTGGGAGGGGAGTCAGGGCTACTGTGTCAGAGAATACGGGCTGGGAGCCAAGACTCCTTAGTTCTCTGGGAGGGCTGTGGGAACTACTGGGTTAGAGCAGAGGGACTGGGAGCCAAGAGTCCTTGGTTCTCTGTGAGGGGAGTGGGAGCTAGTGGGTTATGTCTGCTCCTCCTGGTCAATTCAGAGGGTATTTCATTTGCAATCAGGTGTGCGTGCGTGCGTGCGTGAGAGAAGATACCAAAGCGTAGGGGACGGAGCCGAGATTTACTGTTTCCCCTTGTGCATGACGTTGCAAGCCATCCATGTGCTCTGCAATTCAGGAGGTGGAGGATTTATTATTGCTGCTTGCAACCTAGAGGCAGCGAATGTTAGTACACAGTGAGCTTTTGAAAAACTGATATTTTACTGTTATGCTGTTCAATGTTGTAACGCACCTGCTGGAGGAAGTATATGTATTGCACAATTTTTCTGTATTGCATAGCCTCTCAAAAAATGAGGAAATTCACTAATCAAAAAACGTATCCGTTTATGCAAGGAGTTAAGGCCTTTACAATTTTAGTCCTGATTCAAAAAGCTTGGAAATTGCAAGTTAAGGCCCATGGCCTTAACTCACGTGCCATGAAACCAGCAAAGATGAGGTACACTATCACATATTGTTCTCTGGTACAACTTAGGCCCCATCCAGCCACACTTAGTCTACTAGTCTTCACCTATAAAGCTCTTCACAACCTTGCTCCCTCCTACCTCTCTGCACTTATCACCCTCCATACTCCAGGCCGTGCACTTCGCTCCTCCTCTGTCCCTTCTCTCACCCTTCCACACCTTCCCTGCTCCCCTAAGCGCCTTCGTCCCTTCTCACTTGCTGCCCCCCATGCCTGGAACTCCCTCCCTGTCCACATCCGCCTTGCCCCCTCCCTTCATACCTTCAAA
>QEPC01011258.1:3717983-3739087 GCA_003113815.1 Sphenodon punctatus | reverse complement strand
TGGGAGGGGGAGGGGGGAGGAATTGTATTCCATTGATTTCAATGGGGACACAGTGCCCCATTGAAATCAATGGAATAAAACCGGTACCGGATACCGGATTTAATCCGAGAATCTGGTTCTTTGAGAACCAGAAAACCGGTAAATCCGGTATCCGGTAATTGCCCCGGGGTCCCACCTCTAGTTTTAACTACCTTGAATAACTTGGTGTCGTCTGCAAATTTGATCATCACTTCACTCTTAACACCTTTTTCGAAATCATTAATGAATACATTAAACAGCACTGCTCCCAATACAGATCCCTGAGACACACCACTTTTTACATCTCTCCATTGTGAAAACTGCCCATTTAGTCCAACCCTTTGCTTTCTATGTTTCAACCGGTTTCTGATCCATAGTAAGACACTGTCTCCAATCTCATGACTTTTTAATTTTCTCAAGAGTCTCTCATGAGGGACCTTATCAGATGCTTTCTGGAAATCCAGGTACACTATATCTCCTGGGTCTCCCTTGTCCACATGCTTATTTATACCCTCAAAGAATTCCAACAGGTTAGTGAGGCATGACTTACCTTTATTAAATCCATGTTGACTCTTCCCCATTAAGCCATGTTTGTCAACATGCCCTATGATTCTCTTCTTAATGATGTTTTTCACCATTTTGCCCAGCAGAATCGTCAAGCGTATACCTCCACCAACTGTAGTTGGTCCAGTAAAACACATCACTGTGCTACTTTCTCGTAGCGTTCCCTGAAAGAGTGCTCAACTTACATGTTGCCTGTGAGTTTGACCTGAGGAGTTTATAGCAAACCAGGAAACAGATTTCAACATGTTTAGTTTAGTTGCCCTTTAGATTCAATAACGAGTATGCTCCCTTGCTTTCTGAAAAAGGGAAGGAAGGAGGTTAAATAAAGAGAGAACGGTCCTAAAACAAAGCTTTGCTGATCCTTGTCCTCCCAGCATCCCATTCGTGCAAACCCATTTCCTGCCAACTGAAAGCACACACTAAACACAATTCTCATTTTTATTGTTCGTTTCTTGTTAGATCAATGACAAAAATTCAAATCCAATGCAAAAGCCAAAAAAAGAAACCGTTTTCAGAGATTTGGGGGGGGAGGAAAGGAACCTGCTACTGTTCACTGTTGCTTGTTCTTGCTACCTTTCATTGATTTACGTAAACCAGAGATGGGAAACTCCAGGCCCAATGCAACCTGCAGCTAGATTTTATTTGGATCCAGTTCCTACCTCCCAAGCACTGAAAGACTGAGCTCAGGGTAAGGGAGCAGAGATGACGGCATGCACAGAAGGATAGGGTACAGATCCATGGCACAGATCTATGATTTAGACCCTCCTTTTCCTAAATTCACACTTTAAACAACCCTGCCCCCAAGTTCTATGTGGCCCTTGGCGCTTGTATTACTTTTCAAAGTGGCCCCTGAGAGGGAAACGTTTACACCCATGGTGTAAACTAATTAATTTATGTAGCTAGAACTTAGTAGTCATTACTAAAATCTTTTTTAGTCTCCATTGGATTGTGGGCTGGAGAACTGTTTTGGTGAGTTTTAATCTTCTTAATCTTGTGCTTTGCACAAAGTAAACATAGACATTCTATAATGCCTTGGTTTTTTTGACTACATGTGGCTGGGCCTTTAGAAGATGGCAATTTCGAATCAAATGGCAAAGAGAAATGTTTGTAGATGGGGATAGCCGTCCTGTGGGGAAATTGCCATTTTTTTTTATTGTGCCACTGTAGGCGGGTGAAGTCCTGGGATTAATGTGACCTGATGTGTTTTCTTAACACAGAGTTACTATTAAGAGCTTTGTATCCGTTAATACAGAGTTCCTTTTTTGGCATCTGTAACTTTTATTTCACATTAGAAACTTGAATAGCAGTACAGTAGTAACATGATAAGGTGAAAACGTCCCAGTATTAGCCTTGTTCACGTCCCAGAAAGCAAACTGGCATTACGCCAAGTAATAGGACACCCACTGCTGCCTACTGTGGTTTCTTCAAAAGTTTCCTTTGTGATGTTATATTCTGCCACCTGGGGCAGGGAATGTTAAATTAGAAATTATTCAACTAGCCTTATGATATAAGAAGATTAATCTTTTGGTCAGGTGACTTTATACCCAATTTAAATTGTACCCCAAGTTGTTTTATTTTAAACTGAGTGAGAAGCACAGGTATATAGTGCCTGGATGCTGTAGGTAAGCAACACCCACTTTTATCCCAAAGAGTTCACTTTACTGTTCTAAATGTAGGGGTTTCTAAATTAGGATCACACTTCATTTTGGAGCCTTAGCATAAGTTCAAGAGACTTCTAATGATGGTCTTAGGTTACAGTAAGAATAGTTACTTGGGAGTGAGGATTGGCCCTTGCCTGCCCTAGATTCTCCTGCTCTCTAAAACATCTTTGTTGCTACTCTCATGCTGCCCTCTTATCAGGGCTGGCCTTGAGCAGGGCCACTAAGGGCCATGGCCCAGGCCCTGCGGTTGAAGGTGGCCCTGCAGGGAGGCCAGTCCTGGTACCACAGGACTACTAGCACTCCTGAGGCCCCGAGATAGGGATGTGCGAATGCGGTTCGGAAGTTCGAGGTTTGGCCCGAACTCTGAGTGTTTGCGAACACCCCGAATCCGAACTGACCCCCGCCCGAACTGACTGAACAAAGTTCGGGTTCCGAACGCGTTCGGGCAGGGGGCAGGGAGGAACCTGGTTTTCCCTCCCCCTCCAGGCTGCGCGGGTGGAAGAGGTGCTGGGGAGCACCTCCTCCCCCACACTGTCCAGCCTGGGATTTTTTTTTATTTTTATCCCCCCGCCACCCCAGTGATTGCTCTACCTGGTGGTGCCGGGGCTCCAGCCCCAGGTCTGGCGCTACTGCTGGACCCCGACCTACCTGGTGGTGCTGAGGCCCCAGCCCTGGGTCCAGCGGCGGTAGCAGTGACGAACCAGAAGGCCCAGTAGTGGCCTGAAGCACTCCGGAGTGCTGCCGCCGGCGGACCCACCACTGCTTCTGGAGCCCCAGCACCACCAGGTAGGGCGATCCCTGGGGTGGGGGGGTTAAAAAAAAAATAAAAAAATCCCAGGCTGGGCAGGGTGGGGGGGGGGAGGAGGTGCTCCCCGGTGCCCCTTCCACCCGCGTAGCTTGGAGGGGGGAGGGAAAACTGCCCCCCCCTCCCAAACGGTTTTGGGTTTGGCTGAACCTCAATCGGGCCGAACCCCCGGGGGTTCGCACATCCCTACCCCAGGACAGGCTAATTCTGCGGGGCTTTCTCCTCATCTGTGACTCTCAGCCCCCAGAATGGATGCCTCCTGTGGAGCCCTAACCCCTCTTCCCTTCCCCTCACTTACTGGTGTAGGGGAGCAGGACCCTGCAGGAAGTGGCAATCCCCAGGGATGAAAGTCATGCACCTGGAATCCTGCCGCATGGTTGGTGCTGTCTGTAAAGGTCATGCTACCAGGGCCCTGCTGCCTGGGTTAAGAGGCTCCTTGGGCCAGTGGTGGCAGGTCCCTGATAGAAGCTGTAAAGGAAGCAATGGCACAGCAAGATGATAGGGGTGGGCTACTGTTCGCTCTCCCATGGGCAGGGTTTGGCCCCCCAGGTAGATCTTCCTGTGGGTCCTTCCCTCACTGGTAGTCTGGTGTAAGTAAACATCAGACTGCCAGGGGCAGGGTTTTTAGGGTGAGGCCATGGGGGGCCCACATTTTATTTTTGCCCTGGGCCCCACAAATTCTAAAGCCTGCCCTGCCTTTTATTCCTTGCTCTCCCACGCTGAGCAAATACGCTCTGCTCCCTTTCTTTTGATCTTCAGATCCCTCCTGAAAACCTACCTCTTCCATCGGGCTTTCTCTAGCTCTTCTCCCCCCCCCCCCAACAGATTCCTTGTTAATGACTGTCTATCTTCAGGATCCCCATCCTCTCCTGTAATTATTATTAATTATTTTTATATAGTGACAGCAGTGTACCTGGTGCTGTACAGTCAGTAATTAGAGACAGGCCCCTTCCCTAAGGGGCTTACAATTTAAGAAAGACAAGGGAGAGACAAGGATATGTTTATGAAGCTGCGGAATTGCAGCTTAGCTTAGTTATAAGGAAGAGGGAGGAGCCATCTGTGATGAGTCTGTGGGGATGAGGAACTAGGGAAGGCTTGATGTAAGTAAGAGGTAGGTTTTCAGAAGGGATTTGAGGAAGGATTGCGAGGGAAGATAAGTACGTGCACCTACAATTTCTTAATTTCATGAATGTATCCCTATATACCACACCCCTTTGTTGCCCCTCTGGATCATTCTAGATTGTAAGCTCCTTGGGGTGAGGATCTGTCTCTTATCACAACTCTTCAGCGCCAGGCACTTTGCTGACACTATATAAATAAATGAATGATCATTTTATTATACTCATAAATAACGTAACTGTTTTTATACGTTCATAAAGCTGAGCAGTTGCAAGTGCACATGCTTTGCCTAGCTTATTTGTAAGGAAGAGGAGGAGCCTGAGTGAAGTAGGGAAGAGGAGGCATCTGTGATGTGTTTGTGGGGATGAGGAGCTAGGGAAGGCTTGATGGAAGAGGTAAGTTTTCAGAAGGGATTTGAAGATTGTGAGGGAAGGATAAGTACATGAACTTACCATATGCCATACATGATGTGACATGTTTACTCGCCCAAGACAGAGATGCTACAGATAGTACAGTCTTTCTACCATTTGTATCTGAAAATCTCCCCGTGTCTGTTTATATTGCTAGTAGTAAGGTTCTTGAGGGCCACTGAAAGAGAAGATATGTAAAATTGGAATTAAATTATTGGCAGCTGAATCTATTTGAATGAAATATAAAACTAACCTGAAAAACTCATACAAACCCTGAATGAATTCTATTATTCATTATTATTTTTATACAGCATCCCTCCACCAGATGGTGCTTGGAGTGCTTCACAATATTTAAAATACAATAAAACACCATATATAAAATCAATTAAAAACAATTTGATAGGGAAAGGGAAAGAGGGGAGGAAAAACACACACAGGGGGAACCAGCAGTGGATCCTCTAAAAGCACTTAGAAAACAAAAAAGCTTTCGGGTGCTTTTTAAAGGTGAGGTGGGATGAACTAAGATGAACATCTGGAGGGAACGAGGGGCCTGCTGCAGCAAAGGCCTATTTGCCCACCAACTTAAGGGACAGTTTCGGGATCCCCAGACAGCAGGTGGCATCTGAGTGCAGATAGCCAGTAGGATGAGGTTTCAGGAGTAGTTATTATTATTATTATTATTATTATTATTAACAAACATTTATATAGCGCCAGCAGTGTACCTGGCACTTTACAAAGTAATAAAATAGACATGGTTCTTGTGTATAGCCAGTGCGTATGCCATTCAGAGCCTTAAAAACCAGCAGTGCAATTTTAAATTCAATCCATCACTTTACAGGCAGCCAGTGCAGAGAACTCAGGGTGGGTATAATATGAGTGGTGTGGAACTAATAAACAAGGAGCAGTTATTTACCCTCTCAGCTAGTACTAGAACTAGGGGACACTCCATGAAACTCATGGGTGGCAAGTTTAAAACAAATAAAATAAAATATTTTTTCACTCAGCGTATAATTGGGTTGTGGAATCTGCTGCCAGAGGCTGTGGTAAGGGCCAGTACTATAGCTGAGTTTAAAAGAGGTTTGGACAAGTTTCTGGAAGATAGATCCATTAGCAGCTATTAGCCAGACAGGATCAGGGAACATGACAGGAGCTGGGGGAAACCAACAGGGAATGGATCCCCCATTGTGACCTGTTGGGTGCTTCTCCCAAGCCACCGTGATTGGCCACTGTCGGAGACAGGATGCTTGGCTAGATGGGCCATTGGTCTGACCCAGTATGGGACTTCTTATGTTCTTATGATCATGGCTTCCCAAACCAGTAAGCAGTTGCGCTACTGCATTCTGAGCAAGCTGAGAGTGATGAAGCAGCATGGCTGGAAGCCTATATAAGAGGAAAATACAAAAGCAAGCCTTGTGGTGATCAGGACATGGGTTATAGTGGCAAAGTCAGCCTGGGATAAATATGGACATAGCTCATGTAAATTGTGCAGCTGGATAACGCATTTTTGTCTGATACCTGAGTTTTCATGGACAGAGCATGACTAAAATGATGACCAGGTTCCTTACCTGGTCCACAACCTCCAGATTGCCTTGGACAGTGGCAATATGTAGGGCCCCGAGGGAGGAGAGTGCATCTTCGTATTGGCTGCCCCTCCCCAACAACATCACCTCAATCTTTCCCTGGTTGAGCACGAGATAGCTCTGGCACATCCAGCTGGTTATGTCATTCAGGCATTCCTCCAGGGCAGAGGCGGAGCTGACAGGGCTCATGGGGCAAGAGATTTATCGTTGTGTATCATCAACATACTGATGGCACTCAACTCTGTGCTTAGTCATAATATCCCCGAAGGGCTGCATGTGTACGTTGAATAGCATGGGTGATAGGATAGACTTGTCAGGCGCCTCTGCTTCTGGGTCTGCCGGGGGGGGGGGGGGAACAGAGGGGCCTGTGGCAGCGTGATCCTCCCAGCGCTGCGGAGCCCGTGCCAATCAAACAGGAAGGGGCGGGGACCCAGGCTACCCCCAGAAGTGCAGTGGTGGAGCAGGAGCCCGCCGATGCAGCGTGACACGTCCCCCCTCTCCCCCCAGCAGCAATCAGAGCGCTTGCCCCGGTGCTTGTCGGAGCACGCCACGCCACTTCCAGCTCAGCCGTGGTGCTCGGAGTGCCTGCGCAGGCACAAGGACGCTATTTAAGGGCCACTTGGTCTTTGTGACGGCGCCGGTGATCAGAGCATCCTCTGTGAGACTGGCCGCTGAGCGCATGGTGTTGGAGTCTTGGAGAGTCTTGAGTGGGTGTGCATGGTGTCTTGGTTTGTGAGTACTAGGTGTGTGGGTTGCGTGGGTGGAGAGAGTGAGGGTGTGTAGGTGTGGTGTCCCTGCTCCCTTTCTCTCTGGGTCCCTTCGCTGCGGGTGGTGTGAGTGGGTGTGCACGTGTGAGTGGGTGGGTCCTCCCTACCCCTCTCCCTGGGGGTTCCCCCTGCCTCTCCTCCCCCACAGTTCCACTGTCCTATCCCTGGGTGCCTGCGAAGCGTGAATGTGGGTGTGTGTGTGGCGGGGTGTGTGTGACAAGGGGTGCACTATCATCATCTCCCAATGATGATCTTCGGCTTGGCTTCGTGCCCTTGTATGCCACTATAAGACCCTGAGGGAGCATAGTGCACCAGCGTGAGAGAGTGTTTGTGTGTGGGTTTACCCCTTCAGGTCCCTGGTTACTCCATAGGGTCAGACAAGACTACTAAATAATTTTTAAAATACAAAACAATTTAAACAGTTTAAAACAATTTAAAATACAATACAATGTAGGGAAACCCCCCCACCCCTTCCCCTCGCCAAAAGCCTGACGGAACAGCCAGGTCTTACATATACGCCGAGAGAGTGGGAGCCAACCAAGCCTCCTCGGGGAGCAAATTCCACAGCACAGGGGTGGCCACCGAAAAAGATCGCCCGTGGAACCTCCAAAAAGGCTCCCACGGACGATCTCAAGGGTCGCACGGGCACATGGGGAGTGAGGTGGTCCCGCAGATAAGCAGGGCCCAGGCCGTGAAGAGCTTTAAAGGTTAAAATCAGCACCTTGAACCTGGCCGGTGCTTTATAGGCAGCCAGTGCAGAGCCCGGAGCACTGGTGTCATGTAATCTCCCTGCAACCCGCCCCTGTAAGGAGACAGGTTGCAGCATTCTGCACCAGCTGCAGCCTCCGGACCAGGTTCTCGGGCAGCCCCACGTAGAGTGCGTTGCAGTAATCCAGCCACGAGGTGATGAACTCCCCAGTTAGAGACTGGGAGGTAATTGGCAAACACCCCAGCATCAAGGGATGGTTTCTTGAGAAGGGATGAACTTTCACACACTTAAAGCTGGCAAGCACCCTCCCCTCTGTAAAGGTCGGTATTAAAAATTCTTGTCAATTACAGTACAACCACCCCAGCACTTGCCTTCACGAACCAGGATGGTCACAGGTGGTGGTCCTCAGCAATCCCAGCAGCGCATGGATCTCCTGGTCAGTAACTGTGTTAAAGTCAGTTGGGGAATACAGTCCCCTGGGACCCTGTGGCTCTCCACTCAAAAGGCCCAGAAAGTCCTGCCCTGGAGTCCATCAATCTTCTCTGCAAAGAATGAAGCAAATGCTTCACAGCACTCTGTAGAAGAAACTGTAGACACGTTGAGGCAATCTGGCATCACCAGGCTATGCAAAACCTGAAACGGTTGCGCCGGTCTATTCCTTGCAGTGTCTATGCCTAAGGACAAGTGCAACCAATTGGTCTCAGAAATAGCTTTTCTGTACACCCACGTGAACTCTTTGTACAGTTGAAGATTGGTTTCCAGATGGCTCCTGCGCCATCTCCTCTTCAACCTATGCCCCAACCGCTTTAAGTCTGCCAGATCACTATTGTACCACATTGGTCTATGGACTGTTGGAATGACTAGGGTCCAGTGAAGAGCCAGGCAGTTGAGGGCACCCTCTATCAGTTGAAAGTAGCTGTTGGTGAGCCTGTCAACCCCCTGGTGGGAAAGGGCAGACAGAGGAGTTCCGGCACTGGAGGCTGCTGAAATCCACCAGATTCATCAGTCTCCGTTGCCACAACACAATGGATTAGCTACTGTGATGCTGGAGCAGCACCCACACTGAAATGCACAAAGTAATGGTCAGACCACTCCCAACCAGGGTGACTGAAACATCCAAGACCTTCAGACCAAACTCGAAGATGAGGTCAAGTACCTGCCCGGCCCTGTGGGTGCTCTCCTGAATCATCTGGGTAAATCCCAGTGGCGTCATCTTATCCAGGAATTCATGGACTGACACCGCCTCCTCCCCATCCCCCCATCCACTGACGTTCTCTAGGACAGGTATCCTAGGACACTCCAAAAGCAACAATGACACCAACTTCAAGAACTCTGCTCCAAATTCCCTCATGTTACCTGGGGGTCTTTATAGGAAATTGCAGATTTGGATCCATTGCAGACTTGGATCTGCAATTTCCATATTTAATTACAGATTTGTAGTATGGATCCTTATTTAACTCAATAAAAAATAAAAATTAATACAGATTTTAAAAAATCATTGTGCCTGTACAAAATGGCTTCCAGACTTTCTGCACATGAACTCCCTTTTCCAAAAAGGTGGTGGCAGGATGGCTGTCATTTTGCTCATGCCGGCCTGAACATGAGCAAAATGGCTCCTACTCCTGTGCAGACTGGCTGCCATTTCTCAAAATGGTGGCAACTCTGCTGCTTCCATTTTGAAGAAGGGTGCACATGTGCAAGATGTCTGGTGGCCGTTTTGTGCATATGCAGATGGTCTGGTGGCCATTTTCTGCATGCACAATGATTTTTTAAATTTTCTTTTTTTTAAATTTTGTATTTATCAATAGATTTAAACCAAACCACAATAGGTGTGTTGTCATTTTAGTGGTTTGGTACAGATTAATCCATAACTGCTCATTACGAGCCATTACAGATTAATCTGAATCCATATTGGCCACCCATACTAATACCACCAGGACCAAAAAAGCACTTGCCTCTACAGTGGGCCACCTCATGCATTGCAGGCAGGATGAAAATATTAAAGCCATCCTCTGATCTTGTTGTTCTGCATGGGGCTGGTGGACCACAGAGAATACTGACAGGACTAGCCGTGCCAAAACGGCCCGTGGCATCATCCAATCAGGTCTCAGAGATACCAAGTCCGGGTGACACTCCGTGATGAAATCAAACAGAATGTTGGCTTTATTCTCTACAGACCTGGTATTGGTCATCCAGATTCCCAAGTAGGAGGACTCGAAGATGCTCATCCCCCCTTGGCAATTCAAAATACTGAATATTGACTAACATTTTTGGCCATACAATTGGACAGCTATAATTTGGTATTGCTTGGGACACTAAGACCACAAGGCGGTGGGAAAACTGCCATGAGCAGGGGGAATCATGTAGCGCTCCGCTCATGTACGTGGGGTTTTAAACATCATTAGCCCATTTCAGTCATGGATGACAGGACTGGATTTTGAGCCTGAGCACTGCTGAGAAATTTTCAGAGTGGGTGGGGGCAGAGTGCTGGCCCCGTTTGCATGCATTCCCCTCTGAAAATTTCCAATCAGTACTTGGATCACTTGCAAAGAGCTCCCCCACAGTCCACCCCCCACTCTATAGTAGCTACGCTCCTTCCCTGGCTTTATGGGGCAGACAGACTGAAAACAGGATTGATCCCTGCACACATTATGACAAATGCTTATAAGGAAATTATCAGGATTGTTAAACCTTGGTTTCTGCCTTAAACCTTTTTGATTAACCAAGCGTTACACCCACTGCATCCTTCCGTCTAACCTTTTCACAAGATGTTTTTTTTTAAAAGAGCAGGGTTGAAGGGGGAGGGAGGTGATTTTTCATCGACGAAGCATCTCATGTGAATGCAGCCTGAGACATTTGTTACTGAGCTTCTTGCCTGTGCGTTCCCCATTTTGAGAATTAAATATATTTCTGTGACATATTTAATCCATAATAACCAGTTTTAGACAGTTACAGATTAATCCGAATCTTTAATGCCCATTCCTAATATTGAGTACAGCCTGGGGTTTGCAGCATAGGCAGGGAGTAAAGTGTTCCTCCCAAAGAGATGAACAGTGAACAGGAGCACTGTACTCTGTCTTTACTAAAAGCCCCAGTGTGAGAGGGGGTGGGGGCATCTGAGGTTTTTGCCCATGGCACTACAATGCCTCTGGTTGGCTCTGCATGTGAGATTTGTAGAGTAATATTGCTTCAGTCATACAGGCGAGGACACTGAGACCCCTTTCAAACAGGTCGCTGTGGGTGGGTGAGCACCTGCAGTGGGTGGAGGTGAGTGCACACCCACCTCCACGCACAGAGCAACTGGCATTGGAGGCCATTGCTCTGTGCGTGGGTGATGGGTTGAGCGCGGGAGTGTGCACGCACCCCCACCCACCCCGGGTGCCGTTCCTACGGATGCACACCCACCGCGGGCAGCGTTTGCACAGGTGTGCGGTGGGGAGGGGGGCACTCGTGTGAAAAGGCCCTGAGATGGGATGAGGTTAGGTGATATACCGAAGTTGCCTTGATGGAGCAAGCCAGTAGAATTTCTTTAGAAATCCGTAACCGCTAACAATTCTCTGCTACAAACAACTTCCAACACTTCCTTTCACATCACAGGAAATCTTTATCCTGTTATTTTTTAATGCAGCTTTACATTTGTTTTCCCTTGTGGTTGTAATATAAATCTCTTGTATCAATATCTTATACCCGGTGGTGATTGAAGAGAGAATGACAGGCTAGGCTTTCTTTTATAATGTCTCATTACTTTAATTCCTGTAATTAAATCCCTGATTTTTAATATAATTAGATATCTTTCTTTCTCATCTCCTGTGAGATAATTACTGGGAAGAACAACTCTTTCCGTAAGTGGTGTGACCAGGAAACACACTTCCTTTATTGCTATGAATCTGACTATTTGGTCCACTATTGGAAAAACTGGGCATTTGGTAGTAGCTTTCATAGCTGAAAACATAACTGGCTGTGTCTGTTCTAAAACAAAGTCGTAACTTTTCAAAACAGTCTCTTTGTGGTTTGAGATTTTCCATGTGTGGTCTCTGTCCAAATGTGAACAGAGGATTTCAGGGTTTTCGTTGTTTGGGTTTTTCCACTTTGTTTAGTTTGGGGAAATTTTGAACAGAATCCTTCTAGTCAGCTTTGAAGCTGAGAAGAGCAAGAGAATTTTCTTGTCACCACATCCTTTTTTAAAAAGTGGATAAATTAAAAGAAAAAGAAAAAAGTGAAAATTTGCACTTGTGTTGGGCACAGCCTCATTGAAACTTTCTCTACAAGCAGCTGGTCTTGCTCTTTTGAAAATTGCCGAGCATGCACTGTAGAAAAACATCTTACATAGTGGTTCACACATCAATGGATGCATATGTTGGAGTCCACATTCGCATGTACAAAACTAAACCATTGATCAAAGCCGAAGCAATTATTTAGGTTTTAGTTATTCACTTCGGTATCATTCACACTACATTCCTTAAATCAATTTGGTACCACAGCTGTTGGCCTCAGTGGTCATGGCATGAAAGTACACACAATAACACTTATCCCTTCATGCTAGCTATTTATTTATTTATTTATTATCCTGCTTTTTCTTAAGGGTCAGGGCGACTAACAACATATATAAAACCATAAAAACAGAATACAAAACCCACAAACCATCCCACAGCCCCCACAAAACCACCCAGTACCACCTACCCATAATCCTACTCCAACCCCTACACAACCCTACCCCAACCCACCCAGCAAAACCCCATCCTCTATCCCTGCCTGCCAAATGCCTTAACAAAAAGAAAAGTCTTGCACCGCTTCTGGAAGATGCTCGGGCTCAACCAAACCTCTGGGGAAAGGGAATTCCATAACATCGGGGCAGCAACCAAGAATGCCCCCTTGTGAGCCCTCATTGTACGAACAAGACTAACCGACGGTACCCACAGAGAGGCGCTTGCAGCCAAATGCAGAGGCTGCAGTGCGGCATGGAAGGACAGGCAGATATGTGGGGCCCAGACCATTTACGGGTTTAAAGGTCAAAACCAGCACCTTGAATTGTGCCTGGAAAGCTATAGGAAGCCAGTGCAGACTATGGAGCACTGGTATAATGTGCTCGTGGTGCCCCACCCCAGACAGGATGTGAGCCGCCACATTCTGCACCAGCTATAGCTTCCGAACAGTCATCAAGGGCAGTCTCATGTAGAGTGTGTTGCAGTAATCTAGCCTAGAGGTGATGAAAGCATGGATGACAATGGCCAGATCTGAATCAGAAAGAAAAGGCTGCAGCTTTCTCATTAGATGGAGTTGGTGAAGAACACTCTTGGTCACTGCTGCAACCTGACAATCGCAGCCTTGGAGTGCTTCTGGACCCCTTGATGCACCTGATGGACCAGAGAGGGCCGAACCCCATCAATATTGTTATGGTATGGTGGCAGAGAGAATTGGTTAGTAGAAGGATGTACCCTCCTGGTGAGAGCAGGAGGGGAAGAGAGAGCCCCCCCCCGGTGGCAGCAGGGTGGGGGGTGAGAAGGAGGTGGAAGGATGAAGTTTTGATATGTGTTAACTAATGGAATAGGAAGGGGGAAGCGCCTGAGGGATATTGTTGGTTTCGTTGCTCTGCTGTATTTTGTTGTATTATATAATTGAGGTATTTTGTTTTGGTAGGGAGAGTGTGGTAAGGGGTTCCCCCCTCCTCCTGGTGAGAGCAGGAGGTGTGGTGGGTAGACTAGAAGAAAATGTCTCCTTCCTTATCTGGTGGCAGCAGGAGGGAGGGGGATGGAAGTGGGGTAGGGGAAGATGAGATTACTATTGTGTTATATAATATGTATAATGATGACTTTAGATGTGATAGATCATGGTAATGTTAAAATTTGTATTAAATAGTATGAAGGGTAGATTTTTTAATGGTTAGTTTGACTGTTTTGGATAAATTTGTATTAGTTTTTTTTGGGGGGGTTGTTTTCTATTGGTCTGGTTGTAGACCATTATTGCTTGTGGTCTATCGTGGACCTTATAGTATTTGTTTTTCATTTTGCCGCCTTGAGTTGCCTATGGCAAGAGTGTGCGGGATACAAATAATTTTTTTTTTTTAAAAAAGAGGAGTCCCGATTCCCTCCAGGTCACAAGACCAGCCAACCATCACCACCTCAGTTTTGTCTAGATTCAGCCTTAATTGGCTCACCCTCATCCAGTCCCCAATAGCAGCCAGGCAACAGGTAAACACCAAGACTGCTGAGCCTGGGTCGGACAAAGAAGAGAGGGAGAGCTGGGTGTCATCAGCGTGTTGATGGCACTTCACCCCAAACCTCCAAATGGCCTCACCAAGTGGAAGTGGCGGCTGGTGGTTTTTGAGGCTGGTGGAGCAGTGGTTGGGTTGAACCTTCTGCTGGTGGCTTTGCCACCGGCGGGCCGGATCCAGGGGCAGCAGTAGACGGAGCCAGGGGCAGCGGTACGCCAGTGGCGTGGCTTAATCCAGCAGCAAGGAGTTCCCAGGGTTAACATTGGATGGACATTACATTAGTTAATGCTGGGAACTCCTTGCTACTGTGTGAAGCATTGCCACTGGTGGCTAGAGAGCCCTCTTAATGGAGTCCCATCCAGTTTCTCCCACCAGGTCCAAATTAACCATAGCAGGTTTCAAAAATAGTTTACATTGCCATCGTCTACCTTTATCCTGAACCCTTGAATCCTCGATTTTCATGGCATCCTTTTCATTCTCTTCACAGAAGAGAATGAAAGGGAAGAGAAGGACAACAGTGGAGAGTAGGAGGGAAAGGGTTTGGTTTTGGTGCACGAGAAGAGTAAGGGGAAAAGATGGGTTTAGTGGAGGACAGGGGAAAGGGGTCTCCTTGTTGTCTGCAGCCTTCCCTTCTGCCATGCTCCTACCTACTTTCTCCTCTGTTCACAAGGAGAGCAGTTGCAGGCCTGTATAGCAACCAAACATTCCCCATCCAGACCAGCATCCCCAGTACCAACACTGTATCCCTGGCAGTCAAATGCCTGTCCAAGCAAACAGGCCTTTTAAAAGAAGTTTGGCAAGTTTCAGGGCTGCATTACCACCAAACCAGGCCCATCGAGACCAGCATCCCCAGTACCTACACTGTATCCCTGGCAGCCAAATGCCTGTCCAAGCACATAGGCCTTTTTCAAAAGTTTGGCCAGTTACAGGCTTCTGTTGGCACTAAACCAGCCCCATCAAAATTTAAACAATGCATTTCTGTTTCTCAACAAAAAACCCAGGCAAGATGCTCAAAGTCTCAGTCACAAGAAGAGAGGCCAGAAACTTCTTTCCAGCAGAGAGCAGCAGTGAAACAGTGAAGGAAACATTTTAAGAAAAGAGTAGCCATGACAAGTAGACCCACAAATTTACAAAATGGCCTCTCTACTCATGCTTGGGAGGGGAGAAGGAAAGCAACAATGATTCATGCAAACACAGAGCAAGCAAAGCAAACCATCTTAAGGCAATAATGTTATGTGCAGTCCTTAGCACACCATAAAAGCAGCAGTGTGAATTTCCACTTGTCCCCCCAAAACATGCTACATAGCTCTGTTGCAATGTAAGAGATAGTTTCTGCTGAAACTAAACACGGAGCATTCATGCAAGGACTAGCCATTTGTGAAAAAGCCTACCACAGCATCCCACCAAACTGCAAAGAGCGGGACCATTTAAAAATGCAAGGAACATTCCAGTAAAGATTGGAAATCCTTCCATCTAAGCCCCTAGGTCTCCCACCCGTAAAACAGAAAGCAGACAGTATACGTCAAAAGCAGCCAAGAAAGAGACCAATTTTAACCAAAGGTAGCCATGGCCAGTGGAGGTACCAGAAAATGGCCACAGCCTTTGCACATGCTTGAGGGGTTTGGGAGAGGAGCGGGGGGGAAACTAGCAGTGCATATGCAAACACGAACACTGAACAAGCAAAAGCAAACCAAATCTTAAACCAACTGAACCATATTATGTGAAGTCTTAGCACACCACAAAAGCAGCAGCGAGGAATTCCACTTGTCCCCCAAAACATTTTTCATGGTTACAGCTCTGTTGAAGGCCCATTCTCTCTCTCCCCCACCCCCAAGCAGCCACATTCTCTTCCCCCCACAGCAGTATTCATTCTCTCCCCTCAAGCAGCACCCTAGGCCCCTTTTTCACCAGTGTTTTTCAGCAAAATAACTAAAAATAACTAAATCGCCAATGGGGATGTGTTTGATGCAGGTCCGGCAGCAGCATGGGGGTAACAAAGCCACAAACAAGCCAGGCCAGCCCTCACGCTCCACCAAAATGGTGCAGATCAACAGCATGCCAAACGAGGAGAGCTCTCTTTTAACCTACAGGCAGGCAGCCTGAGCCCTCAACAGCAGCAGCTGTGCACAGGCACACACTGCCTGGGCGTTTGAGTCTCCAGTCCAAACAGAGTCTTTCAAAGCAGCCCATAGGGCTCTGTGGAACACTGCCCCCCACTGGTGGGAAAAGCAAAGTGCTTTTCCCCAGTCAGGCAGCATGGGCTCTAAGCCCAATAGCCCAAATCACTTTTGTAAAGTTATAGCAGGCTCAGCAGGAGGCACTGTCCCCCACCCCCTCAGTTCCTGCCTGCACATGTGTCCAGAGAGGCACAACAACAACACTGAGCACTCAGCTGATTGCTGAACTGGAGGACTTGGCACTCCCCTCCGCCCATCCCCAAGTCCAGCCATTTCAGGGCACTTACCCTGTTGGTCGCTGTCGCTATCCTGGGCTCGGCAGGGCGCAGCAGATTAAATCTGCTGCTGCGCCGCCCATCGCCACCAGATGTTACTTGGGAAAGGCAGGGCCTCTGCCTCTCCCTCACTCCTGCTGGCCCCCTCCGATGCCTGTCTTGGACTTGGCCACGGGGAGTAAGAGAGAGGCAGAGGCCCTGCCTCTCCCTCATTCCCCCTAGCTGAGACTGGGAGGGGGGTTGCGCTCGTGGTCCCCAGTTCTCAGCCACTGTCACGCGCGGGGTAGGTGCCCCGAGCCACCCCATGGTAAGGCCGGCCCTGTCCGCAGTGGACTTTGCAGTGGGACAGACAAGTTATTGTGCCTTGTGCAGCCTTACCCCATTTTGAGTAAGGCTGTGATGCACTGCGTCCTCTGCCTTTTTCCAAGGCAGCATTTAGCAGCCAGCTGCCCGTCCTACTTTAGGGGGTCTGGTGGCCTCCTAGCACATAATGCACTGCATCACATAGTTAGACTGCCTGGAGTGGGATAGGGCTGCCCAAGGTGCAGTACATGCATTGTGTGGCTACACCCGTTGTCTCTTCCATCTGAATACTGTTGCTTGATATTTGAATGATATTGAGGTACAAGCGAGCGAAAGACTTAGCTGTTTGTGTGAAACTGGCCTAGACCCTGCACTTCTTTATTGAGCTATTATACGACTTTCCATGCATGGGTGCTTGTGTGGACCAACCTGTCTGCCTAATATTATCTCCATAAAAAATAGGAATAAGCATCAAAGCTTTTAAAAAGTAAGCAAACCACGTCTCAGTGAGGAGAAATAAAGTGAGACAGTGGATGTTCTTTGTTCACTGACATGCTGTACCATTCTGATGAATTTATTAAGTAGAACAATAATCACTAAAATAATAGAATTTTAAAAAAAAATTTAAACCCACAGCACATGCACAAAATGGCTTCTGGACTGTTCTGCACATGTGTGCCTCTTTCCAAAATGGCAGTGGCAGCGTCACTGCTATTTTGGAAAAGACATGCAGACAGGCTGCCCTTTTTCCAAAATGATGGTGACGTGGCTGCTGCTGCAATTTTGGAAAAAGTGGCGCGTGCGAAGAGTGGTCCAGTGGCCATTTTGTGCATGCATAGTGGATTTTAATTATTTTAAAAATCCCCCCCTCCTCCTAGGCTTCAAACTAAACTGCAATAGGCATGTTGCCACTGTTGCAGTTTGGTATGGGTTAATCCATAATGGCTCATTACGAGCAGTTACAGAATAATCTAAATCTGAACTCCCCCCCCCCCCCCTCCCCTCCCGGATCCTGGGGCCAAATAAAATCTAGTGAGGGGCTGCATTTGGCCCCTGGGCCTGTGGTTCTCCACCCCTGATCTAATTCATTCAGTATCATTCTATTGCAATGTGGTGCACACATAATAGTTGCTTGACTATATCTTTAAAAACAATTTTAAAAACTGCTTTCTACTACAAACTCTAAATTTATACTGCCAAATTGTCACCCTTGCTTTTTTATTTCATTTTTAATGAAACAATTTGCTTCCTGTTCAAAAAGAGTAATTCACAGCTAGGTAAGATCTGTGTTCACAGCATTTTCCCCATTGCCACCAATGGGGAAAATTCTCGAATATGGGTCCCTGTGTATAATTACACTATGTATGAATTAACTGTGCTCAGTTTTACTTGGACATGTGTATCAGGACAAAATTAGTTTCTGTATAGGAACAGAAGCAGCTACTAAAACCTAGTGACAGTCCACCAGAACAAATTGCAGTTTGGTTCCATTTACCGTATCAGTTCCATAATCTCCAGATTTTAATATGGGTTTGGATTACAGATCTGTATTTTAATCAATAAAATAATATGAAATATTTTAAAAATAAGTTTAAAATATCGGACATGCGGAAATGGCCAGCAGACCATTCTGTACATGCGTGCCCTTTTAGCGGTGACAGCTCGCCCACCATTTTGGAAAAAGGCAGTCAGTCTGTGCATGCAACAAAATAGCCACTGTATACGTGCAGACGGACTGCCCTTTTCCAAAATGACGATGATGTTCCTACCACCATTTTTGAAAAGGCTGCGCATGTGCAGAACGGCCCGATGACCATTTTGCACATACATGTGTTTTTTAAAAACTGAACTGCAACAGTGGCTGCCCTTTTCCAAAATGGTGGTGACCCTGCCACCACCATTTTGAAAAAGGTGAGCATGTGAAGAATAACCCAACAGCCATTTTACATATGCTGAGTTATTTTTTTATTTGGTTTCAGTTTCAGTTCTCATGCGTTTTGGTTCCTGTTTCGGTTTATTTTGGTTTCGGATTTTTGCATGCATTTTTCCCCATTGAAGTCAATGGGGACAAACCGCAATGTTAAAAATCCGAAATAAATATCAATGCAAAAGATCGGAAACAATCAAAACTGAAAAAGAACCGATTAATCCAAACTTCCCCCTTTCGGGTCATTTCAGTTCTATCCATCCCTAACTTTTAGTAGGTAAGAGAGAATTTTGGGTGGGTTTGGGGAGAAGACCAGAAAAATGTGTTTACCTTGGGGGTGAGGCAATTTTATTAGAAAAAGGACAGTCTTGGAAAAACTTCCTAGTGTTCTAACATGACAGGAATGCAGGCAGCCTTTGGCAGAGAAGGTGGTTGACAAGTAGAATGCAAATCTGTTCTGCTGTGCTTTGTGTAATCATGTTTCTCTTCTCCATCCCATTGTATGGCTCTCTGAAGAGCCAAGGATGAAAATCTTGTCTGCTCTGTTAGGCCCTGATGCTAATAATGAGAAAGGCCTGTTAAGTTTATCAGTTGATTGGGAACAGAACAGAGAAGTCTACATGCCCGCTGTTACGCTGTGTGATGTGAAAAGACAATGGAGACCTGAATGCGAGAACTGATTATTAGATATCTATCATCCAGCTGCCCAGATGCTATGGATACTCTAATGCATTTGTAACTCATCTGGGTATAGTGCAAGATTAAGTGCATGGAAATAATTTAATGAGCAGTTCACCTTCCCTACATAACATCATATTGCAGTCTTTGCCTTTAAATTGCCAAATCCATTCGTTGAGCACAAAGAAGTTTAACAGTTCAATTCTAGTATTAAGTGAAGATTATTATTATTATTTTTCAAAAAAACCATCTTTGCACAAAATGACTGATGTTTCTAATGCCCATATTTAACGCAGTCTTGTAGAGCAGCATAAAAAAATGATGCAATTTACATTAATAAGGGATATTGTTTACTCTAGTGGGGCAGTGATGCTAGATTGGGCAAATAAAAACAACCAATAGGCTGACAAAGTATAAGACAAAACAGCCCATCTAATTTTTCTAAGGAGCCTGCTCACAATTTGGCCTCCTATAAATGTGTTCTAAGCTGTATAGTGTAGTTTGATTACCTTCATAATGTCCCTACTCCCTTCCTAAGATAATTACCCTGAGAGTGCGTGTAGTTGCTCTTGGATGCTTGTGAGCTCAGCTACATATCTCTTTCAAATTCACTTTAATCCTTCAAGTTTGCTGATTTGCTTATGTTCCCTGATTTAATATTCTCAATCAGTTTTTATTAGAATTCTGACAGAGTTGGAAATGTCACATTCGTTGTTAATCTGTGTACATGTGACCATGACTAAGATTTTTTTTAATGAGTTCTCCAGCAAAGTAGCTAATCACTGGTTTTACGTGTTGTCATAACTATTCTTCAGCAATCATATTATGATATTGATGCTGCACATTGTTTCTTTTGTGTATTTACAGAGAACATTTGTTATGGCAGTGCTGAATGTTTTCCAACTACTTGTTACAATTTGAACAAAATAGGTTCTATACTACCCTGTCCTGGCCTTACCTATTGTGTCTTCCATTGCTAACTCACAATAGCAGTCCATCTTGTGCAGATTAGCAAGGTTCTGTTGTACAATTAAACCGACTTGGTTTTAATCATATTCATGTATCAACATTTTATATGCAAAGACTGAAATTCTTTTGGATTTCCAACCTCTGCTTAGCTTGATGCAGTTAGGGAGAATTTAGTATTGTTAAAGTATTTGAGAATTTTCAACATAGATCTTATACCCAAATAAAGGATACTAAAATTCAGCTTCAGTGGTTTAAAATATTCATTGCTTTATGTTCATCTTTGCATACAATTCTGCTATAGCTTCAAAGATCAGAATGAGATGGTCATTGATTACTAATTTACTGAGAAGAAATTCAGACGTTTATAAAATAGTGTTTTATAATGACTAGACAACTTGCAGATCCCTTTAGTTTTTGTAACAATACATTACACATACCACACTTACATTTTAACATCATCATATTGTTGGATTGTGCAACAGTCACAAGTAAAAGCCCCCCTGCAAGCTTAATATGGGACTTGTCCAGTAGGGGGAGGGTCAGGGGATGAAACAGTTTATTTTTCTCCTTGTCTCCTCTCTCTGTCCTCCTTTTTGTCCCATGCAGTCTGTAAAGTATGGAAGCATGTCTTCCGAGTTCTTAGTAAAGTTCTGTTTTGAAGAAACTTCTGCTGTGTGTTGTTCAACAGAAAGCTAACTCTACAATAGGTTATGGGTCCAAGACATCTTCAAGGCAATTTTGAAGACTAGAAGCAGCCCAGAAGGGGTGCAGACTGTGAAAGAAAACTCCCAGACAGGCCTAAATCCCAGAAGGGGAAAGGGAGGGAAGCAACTATGGCAAGCAGCTCAGAGCTCAGACTTTCAGTAGGAAAGCTGAACAATGTAAACTACCAATTGTGGAAGTTTAAAGTGGAAATGCTGCTGTCTAAAGA
>QEPC01011258.1:3692116-3708159 GCA_003113815.1 Sphenodon punctatus | reverse complement strand
TCGTGAGAGGGTTCGGGGTGCGGTGTCACCAATATGCTGATGATACTCAGCTGTACCTCTCTTTTTCAACTGACCCAGACCCGGCTGTCTTGTTGCTATCCCAGTGTTTGGAGGCTGTGGTGGAATGGATGCGGCAGAGCAGACTGAAGCTCAACCCCGATAAGATGGAGGTGATGTTGGTGGGAAGATTAAGGGAGGTGGTGGCCCCCCTGATTTGGGGGGGTTCGCCCTCCTATAGCTCAGCAGGTCCGGAGTTTGGGGGTGATACTGGACGCAGACCTCCGCCTGGAGCGGCAGGTGGAGGCAGTCGCTAAGGCTGCCTTCCGCCAGCTATATCTGGTGCGTAGGCTGCGTCCGTTCGTCTCCGGCCTGGACCTGGCCTCCCTCATCCATGCCTTCGTCACCTCAAGGGTGGACTACTGCAACATGCTCTACGTGGGGCTTCCCTTGTTCCTGGTTCGGAGGCTGCAGCTAGCGCAGAATGCGGCGGCTCGTCTCCTGACGGGTATGGGTCGTCGGGAGCACATAACACCTGTGCTCCCGACTCTGCACTGGTTGCCGATAGCGTGCCGAGCCAGGTTCAAGGTTTTGGTGTTGATCTATAAAGCCCTTCACGGTCTGGGCCCCTCGTACCTCAGGGATCGCCTTGCCCTCCGCACCCCAGAGCGGCTCCTGCGGTCAGCCGGAGGTGCCTTCCTGAAGGTCCCCCGCGTAAAGCGGGGGCCCACAATGGAGAGGGCATTCTCGGTGTCTGGGCCGTGCCTTTGGAACTCCCTTCCAGAGGAAGCTCGCCTGGCCCCGAGCCTGTTGTCATTCCGGCAGTGTTGTAAAACCTGGCTGTTCACCAGGCCTTTGGGGGTGGGTGGGGGCGGATAGGGTTTTGTTCATCACCCCTACCCTACTCTGTATATTGTTTTAATGTTTTAAGTTGTATTCCCGGGGCCCTGTTTTAAAGTATTTAAATTGTTGATGTTTTAAAAATTGTTTTATATTTTATAATTGCTTTATTATGTTGGAAGCCGCCCTGAGCTGTTCTCAGGAGGGGCGGGATATAAATGTCAAAATAAAAAATAAATAAAAAATATAAATAAGCAGGGCAAGGAAGTGCATGAGTTCTGGAACACAGGGAAGTACCCTGCTGGGCTTGCCCAAGGGGCTCAATAGACTCATTAAAGCAGAACTCATAAGAGAGGCCCAGAGGAGGACTCTCCCAACAGAAGAACTGACCAACGAGCAGCTAAGGCAGAAAATAAAGGACTACGAAATGCCCGGGGTGGATCAGAATGACGATCTAGAGGCAGGAGCTGGAGCAACCCTTCTCTTCGGGACTTCGGGAGGGACCCTTGAACAGTGGGACCTGATCCTGGCGCAGATCTGCCTTAGAGAGAAGGAGCTCGCAGACCGGGAGCGAGAGAGAGACGACAGGGAGCAAGAGAGAGCAGACAAGGCGGCTCAACGCCAGCATGAAAGGGAGCAGAGGGAAGCCGAACTAGCCACGCAGGAAGCTCAGAAGGAGCACGAGGCATGAGCAGGAGCAACGGGAGCACGAGGCTAGGATGCTCCAGCGAAAGTTAGCTGCACCCCACAAGCTGACACCAAAGGACCTCACCCCTTTCAAAGAGGGAGACAACCCTGAGGTGTTCCTGAGTGTTTTTGAGAAGCAGGCTCGCAGATGGAACATGGGGGAGGATGAGTATATGTGTTATGTGACTGGGTTGGTAACTGGGACTCTGTCAGTAATCCTTGATAACTTACCCACTGAGTCTGCTAATCATTACTCTGTGTTTAAAGAGGCTGTGCTCAAGCGCTACAGGCTGGGCCCAGAACATTTCAGGAAGTGGTTTCGCACCCTGTTTCCTTAGTCAGGGAAATCTATGGCTGAGTTTGGGGCCCAAATAGTAGAAGCCCTGAGAAAGTGGGTGAATGGGGCCAAAGCGGAGACCTGGGAGCTGGTGCTGGATCTTATGGGGCTGGATCAGTTTTACTTCCGCTGTCCCCAGGAGATCAGGCACTTGGTGAAAGATAAAAAAACCCAAACTGTCAGTGAAGCTGCTGACTTTGCTGATCAGCTGCTGCTGAACAGGGATCGGCTAATGAAAGATCACACCTGCTTTAGGAAGAATCAGAAAGGGATCCAAAAAGGTGGGAGGGGGAAAATGACCCCCAAATGGGAGCCTGGGACACTGCCAACTGAACGTAAGGCGTCCCCTAATTTGGCAAAGTCCCCTCAATTGGAGAGGACGGGCTGCTACAGCTGTGGGGATCTGGGCCACATTAAGGCTGATTGCCTAAAGCGGGAGAGTTTACAGAAGCCTGTACACAGTGCAGCAGCTGTAGGAACAGGGGAGGAAATCCAAAGCATCCCGGTGTATCGCCTCAATAGGATTATGAGCACGGGGGAGGTGGCGGATTACCTCAAGGAGGAAGTAACTGTAAGGGGGAGGACTATTGTTGGGGAACTAGACACTGGGGCCGGGTTATCTTTGATCGGCGCCAGCCTGGTTTCCCTTGCAGATACAGTCCCAGGGAAAACCTACCACATAAAACTGGTGAGGTACCCACCATTTGAGGTGCCTATGGCACGCCTTCCCATAGAATGGAGGGGATGGGGAATGTGCCTGGACGTTGGGGTGTGGAAGAATGCCCCTGTCCCTATACTAGTGGGGAGAGATATCATAGGGCCCTGTTGGGTGTCAGTAGGAACCAGCAGGCAGAGCTGGGGAAGCTCGTTCTGGAGATAGAAGGTGGGGAAGAGGGGAGTTGCCCGGGGCCAGAAGGTGGGCCCAGGAGTGAGGTCTCCCCTAGTCATCAGAGCCAACTGCAGAGTGGGGCTGAGCTCAGGAGTAATTCTCCAAAGGAGCAGCACCACCAGCTAGAGGAGGAGGTTGGGGATGCAGAAAGAATAGAAACCTTAGGGGTGAGCCTAGAGAGCAGCCCTGGGATGGGAAACATGGAACCGGTATCCTAGAGGTGGGCCTAGTGGGCAGCCCCGGAAGGGAAAAGGTAGACTCCAAAGAGTTTGAGGCAGGGGAAACAGTAATTCTAGGGGTGGGCCTGGAGGGTAGCCCCAGAACAGAATCTGTAGAGCCCAGAGAGGAAGCATTAGTCCTGGGGGCGGGCCTGGAGGGCAGTCCTAGAATGGAAAGTGTAGAGCTGAAGGGGGGAACAGATGAAGGGACCCCAGAAAGGGATGGTGTACCCCTAGGTGGGATAGAGAAAGGAGGGGGAATTCACTCCTGGAGGGGGGGGAACAAGTAATCTGGGAAGAGAACAAAGCAACTCTGCAGCCACTCCCAGTCATAGGACCGCCTTGTGAGAGGGTGGGTACAGATACAGGGGGACCCCTGAAGCAGAAAACAAGGGGGAAGCGCTCTATTCTGACCCTGGCAGATGCGGCAACTAGATACCCTGAGGCCATTGCCCTAGCTTCTACAGAAGCCACTGTTGTTGCAGATGACCTGATAAAGATGCTTTCTCCTCCGTGTTCTCCATCAGAGATATGGCAGGACAGTGAAGGAAATATCCTAGCGGAGGCAATGGAATGCCTGGGGAAGGACAAGGATGGACGTTCCCTACCAGAATTATGGGAATGGCTTCGGAATTACACAGGAGGAAGTTCCCTACCAGAATTATGGGAATGCCTAATTTGGTCTGGGAGGAACCCCAAGGTAGTTCCTATAAGCCGGTTCAAACTACACCGGGACAGGGACGGACTAGTATTCAAGTTCTCCCCTGTTGACAGCTTGGAAGGGGAGGATGGGAAAGCTGATCTCTTTGGGATTGGGGATTTCTCTCCGCCTGAGGAGATTTGACCCCAAGATAAGGAGAAACTGAAAACAACCTTGGAAGATTCTGGAACAGTTCTCTCCCAAACTGTGGCAAAGGCACTGGATCTTAAGAAACTCATTGTGGACTCAGACTAACGATTATATAACTCTTCTTGCTGTCTTCCTTTCAGAAACAGGAACAGACTGCAATGAATGTATTCTCTGAGAGCGTCAGGATGTATGGGATTGCACCTCTGACTGTAGATGGAATACAATTTAGTAACTGTATTAGTTGTACATTAACCCCTTTTGCGTTTTCTGTGATGGAACAGTACTGTCTGGGTTTTTGTATTATTGGTGAACTATGTCACTCTTCGGGTTTCAATAACTGTTCCTACACCTCAGAGGAGCATGCCGGTACCCTCAGTTTGGGGGAAAACAGCATGTCCCGGCTTGAAAATGGGGAGGGGGAGGTGTGGCAAAATGGCCTTTGCCTCCACAGACCCCCCTTCGTGGGAACTGCGAAACAGGTTCTGCTGAATGCATAGGCCAGTGACCAAGCAGATTTGGGATTTCCTTATTCCTGAAATTCCTAAGGTGGGGTGGGGGGAAGGGCTCTATACCTGAAACAGGTGACGTTGGATGATCGAATCACAGAAGGAGAGGCGCTGCTGAACTACAGCCAGCTGATCCTCCTGGACAAATCAGAGAGGTCAGGAATTCTTTAAAAGGACAAGCAAAGGCATTTTGGGGTCGCTTGACTCTTGTCTTTGCTCTGGGACTGTGGTGAAGTGTGTGATGTGACTAAACTCTGCAAAACTGGCCTAGTCAGCTCAAGACTTGGACCCCATAGGAAAACCATCACCTATGGAGAATCAGACTAACTCTCTGTGAGTAAATGCCTGCTTGCTCCATCAGAAACTGTAATAGATAGGTGTGTTCCAAAAGGGTTACCAGACCCCTAAGAACTGACTTGCTTTGCTCAAGGAGTTATCAACCCCTGGATCTGTGCTTTTATTCCTTTTTTGTGTATGTACTAGTAAAGTCTAAGCTTTCTTTTACTCTACTGGGTGCGTGTGTTCATTATTGGCTAAGCATTAAACACCTCCTTTGGGCCGGGTGGCCAAGCCTCGCTACTAAGGCAAGGAGAGAGGGGGAAACTCCCTATTTGGCTAGAAGCCAGCAGCTTTGGAACCAAGAGAAGCCTTCCTAGGGTGACTCTGTGGTTTGGCCTCCAACGCAGGGAGGAAACCCTGGGAAAAGAGTCCCGGGAACAAGGAGTCCTCTTGGGAAGCTGTGGGGTTTATACCTTGTGGGGTTCACATGTCCTGAAGGGTGTGAACGCCCTCTGAATTACCCTCAGGTGGTGGCAGCGGAATATCAAGTGTTTTGGGGTGTGTGCCAGCTGTGGGAACCCCTAGTCAGAGATTTGGAGAGAAACAGTGAGGTGGGTGGCTCAGCTGTATAGCGCCCCCTACTGGCGTTTCACCACAGAGGACCCATCAGCTGGTGCAGTAGGAAACAAGCCTCTGTGACACTTTCCTCGACGGAGGCAGAGTATGTGGCAGCGGCACACACCAGCCAAGAAGTTATCTGGTTGCAACAGCTTCTGAATGATCTGGAGCAAAAATTGGACAGACCCACGCCGATCCTCGAAGACAACGTATAGCGCTGGCGCAAACAGAAAGAATCAACCCCAGAACCAAGCACATTGATGTAAAATATAATTTCCTGAAAGACTCGCAGGAACAAGGACTCATAGATCTGCAATGCTGTCCTACAGAGGATATGACAGCGGATGTATTCACGAAGCCACTTGCAGGGGAACGCCATCGCAAGGTATTAAGAAGAATGACCCTAGTGGGTTTGACTAGTGACTGTTGAGAAGGGGGTGTTGGATTGTGCAACAGTCACAAGTAAAAGCCCATTGCAAGCCCTGCAAGCTTAATATGGGGCTTGTCCAGTAGGGGAAGGGTCAGGAGATGAAACCGGGGAGGGGGGGGAGAGGGGGTTCTCCTTGTCTCCTCTTCTCCTCTCTCTGTCCTCCATCTTGTCCCATGCAGTCTGTACAGTATGGAAGCATGTCTTCTGAGTTTTTAGTAAAGTTCTGTTTTGAAGAAACTTCTCCTGTGTGTTATTGAACAGAAAGCTAACTCTACAATGCATATAAGGAAACACATTTGTCATTCACAATTTTCTTTGGCCTCTTTCATCAAAGAGAAAATATCACCTTGATCTGTGATCTTGTTGGATTTGATAAACTACATACTGGCTAGAATAAGTATGTTGGTCAAATGAGTAATAAGTGGAAAGAGGATAATATTTTGCTCAACAATGGGTGAAAACAAACGAGATGGTGCTAAGCAGGCTACCTGGGCAACCCCAGGAAGGGCCATTGTAGACGCTATTCCTCAGATTGATGGTGAGGGTGGTTCACACAAGAAGCCCCCCCTCCCCCCAGTAATTCAGGCATGGGGGCTCTGCAACAGGTCCCTCCACAGTACGAGTTGACCGTGGCGCTGTCCATATGAGACAGGACAGCCAGAACCCCGCAGGATGGGTTCCTGGGAAGAGCTGCTGCAAAACAGCTGGTTGGGGGCCAGGAGGCGTGCCCTGGCCTGGCCTGGGTGCATGTGCCAAACGAGTGATCAAGGACGCTCCACCAGGCTCCCCATTAGCTGTTTGGTGGCCACGGTGACGGCATTTCTCTAGACCCGGTCCTCCAACCTTGCCTCACAGCAGGACTGGACAGGGCCTGAATACACAGGAGGGAGACCTTTAGCCTGAGTGGCTGGGCCCAGGCTGCGTCACTGATCACCGCCAACCCACACATCCCATAGAAGCCACCTGCCCAGAGGCTTTAGTAGACAAACATCTGGCGGCGACCTTAGGGTGCCCATACCTTCCCTTTAAAAGAGGATGCTTATGAAAAAAATACATGTTGCATGGCTGCATTGGTTCCAGTGCAGCCCTGCACCATGTATTTTTCATAAGTGTCCTTTTTTAAAGGGGTGGTATGGCCACCTTAGGCGACCTACCAGATGAGTAGGTGACTCTTGAGCTACCGCAGACTAACATGGGCTTATCCAGAAGGCCTACTCTTCCTGGTGGAAGTCCACTCTCTGGGTATAACTTCAGACGTTACAAAATCGCTGCTCACCACGGTGAATCCCAGTGGGTTCCCTGTGGTGTCAGCGATCGCGGTAACATCTGTTTGATCCCCGCCAGATGTTCACTACGGTGAATTTCTGGCGGAGATCAAAGCTAACCACGGTTCTGGACCTCTGGCCAGCCTGAGGTCCAGAACCATGGTTAGATTGGCCACGATCCGGGATGGGTCAAAAGTAACATCTGTTACCATGGCCCATCACGGATTGTGGCCCCGACCACAGTACGGGATTGGGCGCAGCGGCCACATTGGCCGCTGCACCCGCTTGTCTCCCCAAAGGGGGGTGGCCGAGGGAGCACAGGGCTGTGCAGCCACACGTTGTGCCACGCAGCCCTGCCCCTGCCAAGATTCCCCAGCATGATGGAGCCGGCATGTCTAAAGGACGGCCGGCTTCATCACGGACCGGGATCTGAGAGAGACCCTGGTCCCAGATTCAGCGTGGCAGGCCAAACAGCCCGTCATGTCTAAAATTACCCTGTGTTATGCTTTCAAAGTCCATGATCCTGTTTTAAAGACTGTTTCAGACTGGGTGTGTGCACCATCAAGAGTGTTCTATGAAATGCTTGCTGATGGTCAGCAAAGTGCTGTCCAGTTCATGAAAATAAGTAAAAATACTAGTTTACTATGTGAACAGTTGCTTTAGTAGCCACAGAGATGTCATTACAGTCTGGAATGGACATTGTTTATACACACTAAACTCTGAATGGAAAGATTTGTGAGACACGCTTTCTGGTCCTTATTGTGGCAACTGCTAATGAATAAAATGGGATTGCCACTTGAATAGAAGGCTGCTCTGATTTTACCTCCTCTGTAAGATTTCAAACTATGTTATCTACATCGGATCTCTTTTTCTGCTTAGTCACATACAAGACTGTGTATAACAAGGGTGAGGAACCTCAGGTTTGGCGATTAAAGGTGACCTCTGGCTAATATATATGTCACCTTTGCAGCTCCTGGATCTGATCCCTAAATCCAGTTCTTACCCTCAAGCACTAAAAAACTGAGCTCTGGGAAATGGAGCAGAGTTGAGAACATGCACACAAAGATACGGCCCAGATCCATAGTCGGGCCTCTCTGAGTGCCTCCCTGCCCCAACTTCTGTGTGACCCTTGGAGCTTGTACTAATTTTCAAAGTAGCCCTGGGAGGGAAAAGATTCCCCACCTCAGTCACTGTGTTGTGTGGTGTGACCGAACTCTATGAAAGGGCATGTTGATATCATGGAATTTTAAAGGATGGGATTGTGGTATTCTGCTTTCCATTCATAAATCATAGATCATAATAGGGTACTGAGATGGTTAAAAGTAAAAGTCATGCACTTACAAATCTTAGGACTTATTCACAAAACACTTTATCCTCTTGCAAACACATTGTGTTAGTTTGTATTGTCCTGTAGCAATGCATTTGCACAAGTACAGATACTTTCATTCCAATAGCTCTTTCCTACTTTGTTGTTGCATTCCCCACAGTGTAAAGGGAATGGAGGAGTCCTTGCGATCCCTGCATGCCAATGTTCCACATGTTGTGTAAGAGGGAGAGACTGCTCTGGAATTCTCAGACCACACCTCGATTGGTCACTCAACCCAGATGACTGGGATCAGGGGCAGCAACCTCTGGGGGTCTGAGGCTGTGGTGACCTGACCCAGGCAAGAAAGTCCATGGCCTGGCTCTACCAGGTCACGATTGTGTTGGGGAGAAGGAGGAGGGACTTCTGTGGGTGGAACAATTCTACTGGCACTCCTGACCTCCTTTGATGTGTACTTGAGGTACGTTCCTGTTGTTGAAGTACATAAAACAGCTCCCTTGTTCTCCAGGTGTACCTTTTACAAGCTATTCTCTAGACTTAGAGGAAAGGTTCGATGATCAGTTTGGGAAAGTAGTACTCCAGTCTGTATTTAACTGGTCCTCTCAACTCCCACCATCCTGAAAGAACAGTATTGTTTTACAATCTCCCAAGGGTGTAACTACATAGAGGTTGCTTGGGGAAAAAAAGAAAAAATGTGTAACTAAAGTTCTAGGTGTCTAGGTTACACCTCCTGCCCCACCTTCCTCTTGGCCTATAAATCATAGCTAAGGGACCAAAGGATTTTAGTTCAGTGGTTGAGCCTTTTGGGTAAACTTTTATATCCCGTCCGCCGTATGTGTATTGGCATAAAGACAGTAGAGAGGGTAGGAGTGCTCCAACTGGCACTGGTCTTTCTAAAGTTCTGACGTTTTGGCCACCATAAGTCAATCCTGTCATTATACAAAGTAATATTAAAGAAGTTGAGTTTAAAGGTAACACTATTTTTCCATATGATACCACATGAATTTATGGAATTTTATGGAGTATAAACGATCATTGCTTATGGTTCTGCCTTTAAAACAATGTGCAATACGTCACTGAGATGTACACTGTGTGGGTAAGCCACTGCACAAATCTGCCTGAGTTTTGCAGGCATCTCTGTACCATCTGTGTTTTCAAATTTTGCTCAACGTTTCACCAGACGTAGAATCTGTAGGATGGAAACTAAAACTTCAGCTGTTATCTACTAATGTTTCTCTCTACTTGTCTGAGGTAAACAACACAGCTGGATAAAGAAGGATCAAATGCACTAACTTATCTTGTTTCCTTAATCATTCTGGCTTGCTAGAAAATGCACAGCTCTGTTAAATTAATTTTTCATGGGACATAGCAAAGTGTAGGGTTGTGCTGTGATAAAGAATTGGTGGGAAGACATCAGGCGAGCCTCTCATCTCTTATAATTAAAAACAAAAGTGAATAATAAAGTGGGATCATGGAGAGAGAGACCAAATTCCAAAATCATTTCCATTTACTTTCTGAGTAAGTTCATTTTTTCTAAATTTTGCCATGCTGGCTATTTGAAGATAGCAGTTAGTTGCTGAAATTCATGCACTGTAAAGACTTTAATTCTGCACAAAGAATTACTTGAAGGAAACAAAGTTGGTATGATATAAAATGTTCACAGTTTTGTTGTATTGTTGAGTGACGTAGAACAGGTGAAAAGGAAGGGTGCAGACACACAAGCTGGGGCGGGCTGATCCCCTGTGTGGCCTATGACAGGCAATTGCAGCTGAAGCACTGTGGGGCCAGCACAGAGAGTAGGGCAGATGGCCCACCCGCTTGTAGGGAAGCCGGCCAGCTGGACTGCTGTCAGAGGTCCTGCCATGCCTTGGGGCAGACTGAAGCACCGGCCACACACACGGATGCCCCAACCTACCCACTCTTCTGCCCCCAGTTGTGATATGACTGCAAGGGAATGGAGACAACACCTGCTGCTCAAAGCCCTGTGGAGAAGGGCAGAAAGGGAGCAGGTCCATGAGTGGTCGTGTGCTACGGTGTGTTGGGCAGCCTTACTCCACTTTGGGTAAGGCTGCTACACGCTGCATCCCTGGCCTTTTTCTGAGGACGCAGGGCGTGGTATCCAGCTGCCTGCCCCGCAGTGGAGAGAAACCTGTTGGCTGCCAGGCACGTGATGAACTGAATCACGTGGCAACGGTGACTGATGTGGGGTAAGGCTGCCCAAACCACGGTAGGCATGTCGTGCGGCTGTTCCCATGTTTTTTGTTAAAAGTAAAATGTTTTTTTCTCTAGGTGTAGGCATGATTTACACCAGTAGTACAACTGCTTGAGTATTTGAGGGCATAATTGAACACAATAAATTTGTACTATGGATTTCTTTAATTTATATCTTGGAGTGTGGTGGTCTGTCAGTTCATAAAAAGTAAGATCACACGCCATTACTGACATGGACAAATTTGTAAGTGAAAGTCCATAGCTGGACATATAAGATTAATGTCAGAAATAGAGTTTGCACAGGACAACTGGAAATCATATAAGGGCCCAATCTGGTAATCAGTTATGCTACAAAGACAGTTGGTTTTGCTAAGAAAAAATTGGTCCTTGGCAGCAGCAATAACACCTGCAGTCAAAAAAATATACTTTTACTTAAGCATGATAGTTGCAAGAGAGAGAACTTGGGTTGTGGGTTTTGCAGCAGCTATTTATGTTAACTATGCATTTTGATACTCTCTCTTGCTTCAGAGTGGATGGTTTTATTGGTCAACAAGAACAAATGAAATGAGCCATTGGAAAATATTTTGTAGTATTTGTATTGGTGTAAAATAACTGTCTGCCACAAAAGAAAGTAGCAGCAATGCACACAGGTTCACTCTTTTTGCTCTTTGAAAAATTGTTAGGTCAGAAACTGAAATTTTATATACTGTTTAAAAAAATATTCAACAGCTCTTTCAGGCTTTTAGTATCTATCTTTTATAAACGTGCTCATTCCTTCATGTGATAAAGCATGCTTAACATTTCAGAAAGGATAGAATTAATGGGTGAAAACAAATGAGACAGTTGCCCGTGGTCACTTGCTCATCAGTTCAGCGTCCACTAGACCCGCTTTCTCCTTGGGGCAGCCAGCCAGCCAGCTGCTACCAGAGACATCATCCAGAAAAGGTTGGTGACGTGACCTGGGTTAGTCCAGGCTAACATGCACTCTCCTGTCTGTTAGACCCTGCCCAGCCCCGCCACAAGGCGAAGTCTGAGGATCAGGCCTGGAGGAGTTCACACACCTCAGCCCACCCAACAGCTGATTGAGGGGCCCAGTTGAGCATGCACATCTGCGTCCCCCCCAATCAGCTGTTTGGTGAACACTGTTCACTGCCCCTAATCAGCTGTATGGCATGTGCACCGTGGCTGGGTGAGTGCGCTTCTCCAGCCCCCGCCCCTCCATTCGCTGTTTGGTGACAGCTCCTCCCAGGGGGCCCAGTCTTGCTGGGGAGCAGGGGTCTGGGAGTCCTGTCCATGTGGATGGTTCCTCAGCTGACTCGTGGCATGGAGGAACTTGTGTTGGCAGTCCTCCCACCTGGATTCCTCAGATGGGTTGGCTGCTCATTTGAACTGCTGTCCCCGCTGGCTGGAAGTGAGGTTGCTACAGTGGTCCTCCCTAGGGCGGCCAGGGAATCTGGCTTGCCTCTGTCTCATTTGTTTTCACCCAATGTCTGTACAGGGACAGGGCTGAATACATGCAAGAGTGCTGAGGCTCTAGCCCAGAGCCTTGGATTTTGACACCCTCTAATCAGAAAAAACTAAAGCAACAAAATCAGTTACCAACCCTCACTAAGGGGTGCCACACACAAAGATGGAACAAGAAAAGGGAAAAACAGAGACTCAGATGGAATGTACAAGCTTTACTCATGGAACTTTAAAACCCTCCCTGGATCACAACCAGGCTCTACCCTCTGCTGTGAACACAGCCAAGTAAGCAGCTCCAAAGAGAAAAGGGTAATATGTTGGGCAAGTTTGGCTACAGAGTAGGCTTTACAGATATAACCAGAATCTAATTATGTGTTAGTCTGAGATAACATCAACTGCTATACACAATCATACTACCAGATATCATAGATACATTGTCAAATCATGATGGAATTCTGTATCCATACTGGAAAAATGCATACAAACTAGACAGTACAGTTTGTTTCATCTTCCAGAAACTTGTCCAAACCTCTTTTAAACTCAGCTATAGCGCTGTCCCTTACCACAGCCTCTGGCAGTAGATTCCACAACCCAATTATACGCTGAGTGAAAAAATATTTTCTTTTATTTGTGTTAAACTTGCCACCCATGAGTTTCATGGAGTGTCCCCTTGTTCTAGTACATATTACCCTTTTCTCTTTGGAGCTGCTTGGCTATTACTTGGCTGTGTTCACAGCAGAGGATAGAGCGTGTGTTTGTGGTCCCTCTGTTGGTGCGATGAGTCTTTCTTGAACAAAAGCAATCAACTTGTTCAGCATTGAGCAGAGACTCTTGTATTGCCTCTGTAGCCATATCCATTGTTCCAATGGCATGGAGAGTTGTGATAGATGATTCAGGAGAAAATACATTGAATCTTTGCAAAGTCTGGAGAGTTTACATTCATCACAATGATCTTGCTGTTGTCTTGCAGGAGTCGATTCGTTGCAGGTTGTTTGATCATCAAGTCCAAGTGCAAACATTGGCCTTGTTTGTGCTGCAATCTGGGAACGTAAATTTTATGACAGTGCCCACCTGCTGAGTGCTGAATGTGTTTTTGTGATTCCTACAATTCTTCCTCCTCTCTTTCCTTTGGCATTCAACCACTTCTGGCTGTGGTCAGGATCTACCTGATTGAACCTTCCACCTGAGCCTTTTGCAACCTAGTTGCCCTGCTGGAACTGCTGAAGAACCTCCTGGGGAAGCTGGTGCATTTGTGCAAGATATGACTCCCCATCTAGCATAGTTCATATGATCATATCTGTGAAAATATGGCATCATTCTTCTGAATGCGTCCAGATGCAGATCCCAAATTGCATCTCTCTCAGCTCTTATGAAGAGCAGAAGGATGCAAACCATACTGCCACCAGAACTGAAAATTAGGATTGTTGGCTGTTCTGCTTTGCAAAAATGCTGCCATTTGGTCACAGAATCTTGCCATGGATAAGTTTTTTACAAGTTCATAATAGTCCTCATCTGTATGGGATAGTGCAGCAGTCAACAAATACTGGCTGAGATCAGATCACTATCGTGTTCCTGGATATAGGACAAAAGTTGTGGCAGAAGCAGTTGCCACAGTGCTTGTAGAGTGATCTTGTGAGCACAAGTTCCTTTGGCATAGTCTTTTCCTACCATTACGTGTTTTGCAGTATTTTCAACTAAAAGTCCACTTCTGACCACACTTGTGACAATCCTGAGTCCTGCATATGCTGGCCTATTATACTGAACAATTTTCAAGAAGTTTATATTTTATTACTTTCAAGAAATTTATGGATGTGTGCAGGCCTCCTAAGCGTGGGATCAGCACATCCCTATATGCAGGTACTTTCCACTTTAGCTCCATAAGCTGAGGAAAGAGAGCTTGATCAACAGTTAGTACTACGTGTTTCTGATCAAATGAGTTGGCAACATGTATGATTCTTTTCACAACTGTATTTAAGGTGTCAATTTCATGGGCAGGTGCCTGTATAATTAATGAGCATATAACCAACAGTTGTTACTTCTGGGTTGGTTTGTCTTAACTTTGCATTGAAACTAGTCCAGCCTGTCTTTGAGCCTTCATTTTGTCTTTTAAGAAAGAAGGCAATATCTGTTGCCTGTGCTTTCAAAACTTGAGCAGATTCATATGCAGGTGTGGTAAACCATTCCTCTTTAACATAGTTATCAAATTTTGGCTCACTGGCAGCTACTATAATATTAGGAGGAAAGATGGTGTTCATAGCCTCTAGAACTCTGAGTTGCATGCTTACTTGATGTAATATCTCTCAGGATAACAGTGGGGGAAGGTCCTCTCTGCCAAACAGCATATTTGTGTGGCATGAAATGCATTTTCCCCATCAAGTGTAGAGTCATTAATATCAATGTTGTCAGCAGTAAAATGAAGGAATCACCCTTTAGTTATCACTGATCCATTTTCACGATCCATAGATGTCAGTGTATTCTTAGCTAAGGCTGTGTCAAGCCTCAGTATATCCTTGTAGCCAATAGTATGTCCAGCTCTGTGAAACAAATCTACCAACTGCTTGGATCTTGTAGCAACCTGGATTGTTTGAAGGACTCCTGCTTGTCTTCCCCATCTGATGTATCCACAGCTGGTTCATCATCACTATCATGATCATCGTCTTCTACATTCACTTCCTCCTCATCGAGTTCTGAAAGAGATTGGCCACCAAACAGAAGGCTTAAAAACATATAGAGACTGTCTGGCACACAGGCTATTGCCTCTTCCTTAGTTACAGTTAGACCCATGTATGCAGGCTGAGTGAATATATCTGACCTCAGTTTGAGTGCAAGGTGTACCATCGAGAGAAAGTAATCTTCATGAGGCTTGTAAACTGGAATGGTTAATGAATCATAATCTTTGTGTACATCAGTCATGCCAGAGATGGGGATGTGACAAAATTTGATGGGCACTAATACTGTTTGTCTCTCAGAAGCAGCTTGATCACGCAATACAATAAAATCATACAGCTCATCAATATAGGGCAACAGTTTCTCTTTAAATGTGTGCATTTGAGTAACAAATGAGTATGGGATAGTTGTGCTTCGCTTGCCAGAGTACAGTAACATTTCCATACCTCAGACAGTTCAAGAACATGGCCTTGTTCAGCAGAGAACTTTAACTCCTTAATAAACAACACAATTGCAAGATCAGTGTTTTGTGCATCGCCTTCAGTTTTTGATGCTTTCTTTTAAAAAACGCTTGTAGCAATTGGGATGGTATTTGCCTTCTACTGCAATTAAATCACTTACCACAGATAGTCTGACACGTAAGGCATGGTTATATTTGGCTGCTTCCAGTATTGTTTGACTAGTATTGAATGTAGTTACGGATCAGAACTTTTCTTTAGAACTTTCATCCTGACAGAACATACAGAAATTTCTGTTCATTGGTTGTGTGAAACTTCTCAATCCTGATTCAGAAGTTTGGAGAAGAGATTGAGCCCTTGATTTTGAATCACACTTACTTGTTGACTGGGCATTTTCTAAACATTGTTTCTGTAACCTGTTGATTTTACCTTTATGCCAAACCAAGGTTTTGCCTCTGTTAGATTGCAAAGCAGTGTTGATTCGTTCAATAGCTTCCTTGTACGTTGAATCTCTGTTTGTGCCTTGCATTTGCTGCCTCCTGTATTGTAGATAACCCCTTTTCACTTGCACAAAAGACAGAATCATGTTTCACTTACTGGCATATAATGCACTGTTAATATGGCACTGTTGCTGGTCATCTCTTTAAGAGTAGTAACTAGGGGTGGGCGTACTGGTAAATCCGGTATCCGATAATGCCGGTACTGGGCGTACCGGCATTATCGGATTCAACCCGGTAAATCCGGTCCCGTTACCGGATTCCGGGTACTGGATTTTTTTACATTGCAGCCATTTAAATGAATGGCTGCAATGTAAGTCCCACCAAAAAAGTTTTTTAAAAAAACCTCCCCGAGTCCAGGCTGCGCGGGTGGAAGGGGGGACACCCCCCACCCACCCTGCCCAGCCTGGATTTTTGTTAAAAAAAAGAGCCGCCCCCCCCCAGCACCAGCGGCCGCAGCGTCCCCGCAGCCGCCAGTAAGTATAGACCCGATCCCTGGGGGGGGG
>QEPC01011258.1:3667580-3691810 GCA_003113815.1 Sphenodon punctatus | reverse complement strand
CCCCCCCCCCCAGGGATCGGGTCTATACTTACTGGCGGCTGCGGGGACGCCGCGGCCGCTGGTGCTGGGGGGGGCGACTCTTTTTTTTAACAAAAATCCAGGCTGGGCAGGGTGGGCGGGGGGTGTCCCCCCTTCCACCCGCACAGCCTGGGAGGGGGAGGGGGGGAGGAATTCTGGAATTGTATTCCATTGATTTCAATGGGGACACAGTGCCCCATTGAAATCAATGAAATAAAACCGGTACCGGATACTGGATTTAATCAGAGAATCCGATTCTTTGAGAACCGGAAACTGGTAAATCCGGTAATTGCCCCGGGGTCCCACCCCTAGTAGTAACGGCTCCATGGTTTACAAATGCCTGAAACAGCAATAAAAATAGATAAGTTACACTGATTTACGGAATGTATGATTCCGTAAATTATTATTTACTAGTATTTGTACATGGCAAAATAAGTGCAAATATTCTTCGTGAGACTTCGCATCCGCTTGAATGTTTGTTTGTCTTCTCCCCTGTCTCTCCCACTGTCCCCTCTCCCTGACTCCCCTTCCTTGTCTTTTAGATTGTAAGCCACAGGCAGGGACCACGTCTAGTTCTATGTTCTGTACAGCGCCAGGTACATGACCGGCGCTATATAAATGTTTGTTGTAATAATAATAATAATAATAATAATAATAATATGTGAGGTGGTCATTTTGAATTCCAATTTTCTAGGTCTTCCTGTGGGAATTCAGTTTGCTAAACTGAATATTGGATTCAGCATACTCAAATTATGGTAAAAACATTGTTTTCCAACTTTTCTCCAAAAATGGCTCCTGATTCATAAATAAAGACATTTCTGGAAAATTGCCCTAAAGTAATAGAATATTTTGCCACTAACCAGCTGATGGGTGACACTGGCAGTGCTCTTCCCATCGATAGCATCAGATAAGTCCGAATTTAAGGTGGGTTTTTTTTTTTAGTTTTTTGAAATATTTTTTAGTATCTGCTTTTTTTGAAGTAGGAATTTACAATAGTTTGAAGGAAAACTCAAAACATATATAAATACCTTTAAGCACCTGTTTGATGTCTGTCTTCTGATATCTTGATAACTTTTTGCTGAAGTCTGAGCTTTTCTTTCCATTCTGTTTTACAGAAGAAACGGAAGCAGAGCACCCAAGATGAAGATGCAGTTAGTGTCTGCAGCTTGGATACAAGTGTGAGTAATTTTGTTCTTTCTTTTAAATAAAAGGTGTTTACCCGTTGTGTTCCTAAAGAGAATGAAAAGTATGGTGGCCAACACAGATGTAATCTTTTCATGCATGCCACAAATGATCTGCTGTTTCTGCGTGCTGCTGAAAATTTAAAGCTGACATATTGCTACCAGCTTGTCTAAACATATCCAATTGGCAATTACTATGGTAGAGTGATTTAGGGAAGGCAGTGTCTGTTGAGCAGAACATGGTTATAGGATCTCCTGCTACAAGATACATATAAGAACAAAAACTCTCTTTGAAGCCATGACTCTAAACCAGACATAGATTTATGCCATTGAATTGATTTTACTTCCATCATATTTATATCAGCATTGTCAAATTGTATAATTTGATACTGATGCAATTGTGAGAGCTGACAGGGCCATTCCAGAAGAGTTGTGATTGTACTGTTCTTTTTTCTTTTTTTTTTTAAAACCAAACAATAAGCTCTTTCTAAACAACTGTCATCTCCCCCACAATAGTTGAACCTATAATCAAAAGGGAGCAACTCAGTAGTTTTGATTTGGGTAGCACTAATTTTACTTGATACCAGCAATGATTTTACTACTAGTGTGATCAATATCTCCTTGTTTTAAAGCATTAATTAGCACAAGGGGCTGAAGAATTGCCATTGATTTCAGTGGATGGTGGCTGAGGCTCTTAACGAACCATGCAGTAAATTGAAGCACACGTTGCTTTTTATGTTGAATATGCATTTCTGGCAGGAGGATGTTCTTATGTTTAAAGGGACGCTGCAGACTTAAAATTCAAACTGCTATCTGAAAATGTTACCTGCTAGTTTTACATGTAATACCCATGCTTTTTATAGCTGAATTAGATCATAGAGGAGTCATTTTTCTCTCTTCCATTTGTTTGTTTTATATGTATGCAGATCCCTCATTTTTCTTATTGAGCACGATCCTCATTCATCAAAGTGCACAAAAGGGGTCAAGTGCACATACGTTGTATGTGAAGTAGCATGCTGAATGAAAATGGGAACCAAATCTTCGTTCACAGCAAGAGATGTCATAATTGTGCACCATAACCATGGTCTGCAGGCTGCTGTGTGTAATCTGGAAATACAGAACGCAGTTCTGTACCTGGGACATACTTACGAGTGGTTGGGCCATGCTTTAAATGGTGATCACACAGAGGGGCTGTGCCAGGCTCTGCATATGCATGTGGGAGTGGGCAACGGGCAGTGGGTAACAATGCCTCTCATTGTGAATGAGAATTTGGCACCCACTTAAATCTACTGTGGCTTTTAGTGCACAGTGAAAATGCATGTAATTCCCTTGGGCCCCTAGATAAATGAGAATTGATTTTTCCATGTTACTGCAGTTCTTTTACACAGCATCAGGGGCAGAAGTAAATTTTTCAAGCAAAATTGTGGCTTTGTTCATGTAAATACTCTGAAGTACTACTACTAATCATTTCTATAGCGCTACTAAGCCTATGCAGCGCTTTACAGTCACAGATTTTGGAAACCGGTCCCAGCCCAGTAGGCTTACAATCTAAGATGGACAATGGTGAAGGGAACACAGGGCGACACAGAGACACACATTCTCATTTTACAGATGGGAAACTGAGGCGGAGTTGGTAACTTGCACAGGGCCACCCAGTGAGTTCATGGCTAGAACAAGATTTGGACCCTGGCTTCCCACGACCAAGTCCAGCACCATTCCCACTACACCACATTGCCTCTCTGATAACCACTTTGCTCTTTTTAATTGTTTTAAAACTCTTTAAACTCTCTCTTGTGGCTTCATTCCATTAATTTGAGGTAATTAGTCATAATTCTTTAGGATTAATAAAAAGTGTGGAAGCAGGACATGTGTCACAAAATAACAAAAACAATATGTCGATTATGTTTAGGGAAATAGAATTATTGAGATACTGTGCTATGTGGTCAACACAGTGTTCTCTACAGTGGTTTGCACCGAGGCCTTTATAGCAGAAGATATATTTTGCCCAAGCATATCTTGCCAGACAGTTCTCTATTGAATGAACAAGAAGAAAAGTTGCTCAGTATGAGTTATTTAGGTAGTCAAGAATAATCTGTGCTACTGAAATGAACGTTTGGTGAAATGCTGCCTCAGATAGTAGAAACTGAATGAATGCTGCAACATGCTAAGAATGTCCACTTGAGAACTTTAGTACAGCAGATATGCAAATCTGGAGTATATTAAGGAATATGGCAAAATCCTCTAGGAGTGCTACTTTAATCATTTCACCTCATAAATAGACCTCATTTGAACCTGGAAATTCAGAAGATAAGCATATGTCCTTCTAATGGGATAAATTTAAGTGCTTTCATCTAGTGCTGATTTTGGATCTATGTAGAGAAAAATCTATCTATACTCTTCACTATAATGGAAAACTGTCACTTCAAGAGAATAATTGTGTTTACAAGTGAGCATGTTGATAATAATTTATCACCTTTTGCAAAATGAGGATTTTTGATAGAATCAGATGGCTCAGATTCAAGTGTAATGTGTACATTTGGCAAATTTATACTCCCTTGCACGCATAATTCCTTAGAAAACATTTACAACAACATTAGTTTGAGGAACTTGCAACATGAGGTGCTGTAGGAGGATGTAATTTAATATAGTCTGCTTCATGCTGCTTACACTCCCCTGGAGATCAGTTGAGTGGAACTAACTCTAAATGTGGGTGTAGCAGGGTCCCACCTCACCATGGGGGAGTGTTTGCAGGATTGGACCCAGAGTAGTCCAGTAGTCACTTTAGGGAATTAGCATATAGTTTATTTACATAACATCAAGTCCTGTTCCAGGCCAGGCACCAGCCAGTTTCATTCAAGAATGCAAACCAACCAACAAGTGCCACTGATAAATAGAAAAGACAAATTTAATAAAAATATATATAATATAAAAATTGTATGAAGTGGAACAATTAAATATACAAAAAAAGAAACAAATATAAAACAATATAAAATTGCATAAACAACCTCCAAAACACTTGTACAAAGAAGAAAATGATCACGGCACTGAGGAGGCGCCACAGTGCATGATCCCTAATCCCAACACGCTTCGGGAAACAAATTCCCTTCTTCAGGGGTATAATAATCTGAAATGGAGAACAACCAACCAAGGAATATAATGCGCCTGACCCACTGAGAAATACCTCTACCCCATACTAAATAAATGACCCCAACCGTGAAAAACATACATGAGTACTGGAGTCTTCTGGTGGACACACTTGACCACAGAATCTAAATAGATGTTAAAACCAACAAACGTATCCAACAGGCAAGAAATGTGATCCCTTTGTCCTTTGGACTAAATTAAGACAATAAACCAAATACAAATGAATGGAAAAATGAATATTAGAATGACACAAAGCCACCCTTTATTAGTAACCCCTTATTCCAATTCCCTGGATACCTCTTAGAGGCTACCTAAGTTTCTTATTCTCCCTAGTTTCTTATTCTGGACATCATTTCAAGCATTATTTCTATAGGGAATTATATATATATTCACTAATCTGCTATACTTTCCCTTCTACTAAAACAATATCCCAATCTTATCTCCCCAAACCTCAGAGGAGTATGCTCCCCCCTACTTCCCAACTTCTATGGGTGTAATGAATATTAATTAGAAAGGGGAAGGAGGGGGGTAATCCTTAAATCCTTTTATAAATCTAAAATGCTTCACTAAGATGACAATAATGTACAGAAAATACTGCTAATTCTATATGTTATATATACCAATCCACCTCATAATGGATCACCACCCCTCTCCTCCTAACCCTCCGGTTTCAGGAATGCAATTCCTCTTGGATCCCCTTTGTTTAACAACACCATTGCACCCAAGAGTATAATCCCAACTATACTTACATATATGTTATCATGTGGGCAAATAAGAAAACTTTCTCAACATGGAGGTATATTTGCAAAACTTATTACTCAAGCCCCCATGCAGCATTCAATGTATCAATCTCTTAAACCTTCCTTCTTCTAGAGTGGTATCTCTAAACTAACTCACCCAAGGCTAAAAAAGATCTCCTGTCTCCTTCCCTGCTCCTACAGGTGTAATGAATAATCATTCTACAAACTACAATCTATTAAACCTCCTCATAATTTAAATTGCTGCCAGGTGAATAGAATAGTCATTATACATGCAATATCTGACAGCCTGCTCAATTAAGCCTTGTATTTCTTTAGAGCAGAATGCATTATAATAAAGAAGCTAAGATAGTGGCTATTCTGCTATTAACTAAGGCAAAACTACTACACTGGGGATCCAGTGACCCTTAGGGAGTATGACCTCTGGTGCCCCTAAATAAAACATATTCAAAATATCCCAATTCACTGAAAAGAACCATATGCTGGTTACTCTACTCTTAACTAAATTTGCACTTGCCTCTATGAAACCCTCTCTTCTGGCAAAGTAAGCGAGCAATGGGTAAAGGGGAATAAAATGCAAGCAGCAGCTATCTATCTGTAGAAAGCATCCAAAGTCTTAATCCTCATATAAACCAAGGGGACTACTAATTTTAAGTTTGAAGTTTAAAAATCCACTGAGTCTCTTTCCTAAGCAACATCCTCTCTCTATCTGGCATATTTCCAACATGCTGGTTGTTCTACTCTTGACCAAATTTACACCTGCCTCTATAAAGCCCTCTCTTCGGGCAAGGTAAGGGAGCAATTGGAAAAGGGGAATAAAATGCAAGCAGCAACTATCTCTCTATAAAAAGCATCCAAAGTCTAAATCCTCATTTAAACCAAAGGGACTGCTAGTTTTAAGTTTAAAAATCCACTGCGTCTCTTTCCTAAGCAACATCCTTTCTCTATCTGGCATATCTCCTTTCACTTGTTCCAAAGCCCAGAACACAAAGTCCATGCAATGGTGTCCTGCCTGTTGGAAATGGTTGACCAAAGAAAGGGGCAACCTGTTTGTTGTTTTTCGTATTACTCCTATGCTCTGCCATTCTAAATTTCAGTTTCCTAATAGTTTTGCCAAAGTAAAGTTTTTTCCACGGACACTCTATAGCATATACCACATACGAGGAGGCACATGTTGTAAAATCTTTGAGGATAAAAGTTTTCCCATTGGAAGGGTTCTTAAAACTTGTAATTTTCAAAGATTGTTTACAACATATCCCTGCCCCACATCAATGATGTCCTTTACTCCCTACAGAAGCAAAATTCCCATGCGTTTTCTTACATCTTATTGATGTCATATTGGCATGAACCAAATGATCTTTCAAATTTTTGGTCCTTTTATGTCTCAGACACTGGAATGGTATCCAGAATTCTTCTCCAGTTTTGTAAAATCTTGTTCCTAAAAAAGGTACTAGATGGATTATATGTTAAACTCCACACCATTCTATCTGAGGTACTTTTCTGCTTGGGTGTTAATATCTCTTCTCTGGACACAAGGCATGCTCCGCTAAAACTAGTTTTAATGACTTTATTGGGGTATCCTCTATTAGACAACTTCCTACTCAAAACACTTGCTTCCTGATGGAACTCTTCCTCATTACTGCAATTTCTCCTAATGCGCAAAAATTGCCCATAAGGTAAGTTGTTCCTAATATGAGCCGGGTGAAAACTATCATATTGCAAATACGTGTTCTTATCGGTTGTCTTTTTGTATAATGTGGTCTGCATAACCAGCTCTTTCTTTTTGATGATGATATCCAAAAAATGTATCTCTGTCTCACTACAAGACATGGTAAACTTAATATGATCACTTCTTAGATTCAACAAATCATAGAATACTAGTAGTTCTTCGATGGTGCCTTTCCATAGGAACAAAATATCATCACCATTGAATAATGTGATCCCTAAGCCAGTCATGCGCATTATATTCCTTGGTTGTTTGTTCTCCATTTCAGATTATTATACCCCTGAAGAAGGGAATTTGTTTCCCAAAACGCGTTGGGATTAGTGATCATGCACAGTGGCTCCTCCTCAGTGTCGTGATCATTTTCTTCTTTGTACAAGTGTTTTGGAGGTTGTTTATGCAATTTTATATTGTTTTATATTTCATGTTTCTTTTTTTGTATATTTAATTGTTACACTTCATACAATTTTTATATTATATATATTTTTATTAAATTCATCTTATCTATTTATCAGTGGCTCTTGTTGGTTGGTTTGCAGTTTTGTTTGGGCCACTGTTCTGTGTTGTTGTTTTCTTCTTTGCAGTAACAATCTCATTCAAGATAAAGTCCATCACATCATACTAGCCTAGCCACACACAGTTCGCTGGCTAGCTACAATCAACTCACTCCTGCTCTTCAGGCCTTTCCATTCAGGTCCAGGTCTCCTTCCTTCAGGAACCTTCCCTGGCAATCTCTCAGGAGATGTGTTCTCCACAATGGTCAGCAGCAAACTGTCCCTACTTCCTGGACTGGCTCTGTTTTATGCTTGGAGCCACGCCCAAAACATAGTGACTTCCTGTGTTTGGTGCCCATTTTGTGCTGCTCTTCAGTCCTGGACGCCATCTTGTAATACAGCCCTGCCACACACCTCCCCCTTCGGCTTATTAAGTCCGCATCATTCATTCATGGAAACTATCATTAAGAACCAAATCACTGGGCATATTGATAGACATGGCTTAATGGCAAAGAGTCAGCATGGATTTAGCAAAGGGAAGTCATGCCTCATTAATCTCTTAGAATTCTTCAAGGGCGTAAACAAGCATGTGGACAGGGGAGACCCAGCAGATATAGTATACCTGGATTTCCAGAAAGCTTTTGATAAGGTCCCACATAAATGACTCTTGAGAAAATTAAAAAGTCATGGGATAGGAAGTAGTGTTTTGCTATGGGTTAGTAACTGGTTAAAGGATAGGAAGCAAAGAGTGGGGCTTAATGGCCAGTTTTCACAATGGAGGTTGTGTAAAAAGTGGTGTGCCCCAAGGATCTGTACTGGGACCAGTTCTTTTCAATGTATTCATTCATGATCTGGAAAAGGGTGTTAAGAGTGAGGTGATCAAATTTGCAGATGACACCAAGTTATTCAGAGTAGTCAGAACACGAGCAGATTGTGAGGAGCTGTGTCAAGATCTTACAAGACTGGGTTCCTGGGCATCTAAATGGCAGATGAGATTTAATGTGGACAAGTGCAAAGTGATGCACATTGGGAAAAATAATCCAAATTCTGAGTACACAATGCTGGGTNGTGGATAATACACTGAAATTCTCAGCCCAGTGTGCCACAGCGGTCAAAAAAGCAAATAGAATGTTAGGAATTATTCGCAAGGGAATAGAGAATAAAACTGAGGGTGTCATAATGCCTCTATACAAATCATTGGTGTAACCGCACCTTGAATATTGTGTGCAGTTCTGGTCACCCCATCTCAAAAGACATAGTGGAACTAGTAAAGGTACAGAGAAGGGCAACAAAAATGATCCAGGATATGTTACAGCACCCATATGAGGAGAGGCTTGATAGGTTGGGGCTCTTCAGCTTGGAAAAGAGACAGCTGAGAGGAGATATGATAGAGGTCTATAAAATCATGAGTGGTGTGGAACTTGTAAACGGAATGGTTATTTAACCCTCTCGACTAGTACTAAAACTAGGGGACACTCCATGAAACTCACAGGTGGCAGAGTAAAAACAGACAAAAGGATTTTTTCACTCAGTGTACATTACAATTAGGTTGTGGAATTTACTGCCAAGGGAGGTGGTCAGGGCCAGCAGTATAGCTGAATTTAAAAGAGGTTTGGACAAGATTCTGGAAGATAATTCCATTGGCAGCTATTAGCCAGATAGGATTGGGGAACAAAACCCTTTACTGTCAGGAGCCTGGGGATAACCCACAAGGAATGGATAGCATGGTGACCTGTTGGGTACTTCTCCCAGGCCCCAGTGACTGGCCACTGTCGAAGGCAGGATGCTGGGCTTGATGGACCATTGGTCTGACCCAGTATGGCACTACTTATGTTCTTATTTACACAAACATGCTATCAGAGCTAAGCTCTTAGCCCCTGTATTTGATGTTTGCCCCTATACAGCTGATCTCTTCTCACCTATGGAGAGGAAAATTTGGACACTTCAGTAGAATTCACCCTTGTTGGTGTTTGCTTTGGCTAGTTTTGTGGCCGAGACTAGGAAAGAACGGAAATGATTATTTACCGATACCTAATGAATACTCTAGCAAATATGGTTTGGTGGATTTATACCTGGCAGCTCTTTGGAGTTGAGAATTTTTGGAAAGGTCTTATTTTACACCCTATGGATGGTTTATGTTTTTGGATGTTTTATCTTGGCTTTATGTTTTATTTGTGTGTGGTTTTTGCCGTAAATAAACATCTAATCTATCTATACATACATACAATTGCCAGTTCTCTTGCTCTGGTTCTAACACCCCCAGCTAGGGCTTTAATGCCCTCCCAACCTCCACATCACCCCTTATAGTCGGGCCCGTTCCACCGGGTCTTAATTTAGAGTTTTGTCAACTCATGTCACAATTCAGATGGCCATTTCTTATTCTCAGTGAGGTACTCCGCCACCTGGTTTACAATCTTGTGCCATTATCCTCTTTCTGCCAGGGAGGTAGTCCTCCACCCAGTTCACAATCTAAGGCTTCCTATACCCATGTTCTTTCAGTTACCCCTCTTGGGGTTGGGAGGCTGGCCCACCCATAACTTCTGGTCACTCTTCCCCCCCCGGGACTCTCATGACCTAGTCAGGTCAATAGTTTATATACGCAATAGACACATCGACATATTCAGTACCATTGTCTGGTGGTGGGATTTTCCATGCATTCAGTCTTTTGCCACAACATCCTTTCTTACCAGGGAGGTAATCCTCCACCTGGCACAGTGTTTAAGCATATAGGCTTCTTTCAGCCTGGCTTATAATTTAGTATATTGACTCCCTTCAGCTACCATTACCTCCATACACTCTTAATGTAGCCTTCTGTAGCAGCTGCCCACTTGACTGTGGGTTGAGTGTTGTCAGGATTGGTGCCCAAGGAGACTTGCACGCCAAGGTGAAGCTCAATAACAGTTCATTCACACTTACAAAGTCCCAGACCAAGCACCAAGCCTCTGGCCAGTCTTTATGTATCCAGCACACAAGTCCATAACACAGGGCTACCCAACCAGACACAGTCTCAGGCTAGCGCTTTGCCAGCTCACTTCCAGGTTCAGGCTTCTTGCTTGAATCCAGGCCTCCTTCATCCAGGACCTCTCTGGTCTCTCTGGAGTTGTCTTCTCCTCAGCAGTGAGGAACAGACTGCCCTCAGCTTCCTGTGCTGTCTTCTTTTATCCAACTAGCCATGCCCACCAGCTTCTTCTTCCTGGTGGTGGCCATCTTAGGTCTTCTGACCTGGCAGACACCATTTTGTGGCCTAGCCCTGCCACAGCTTCCTTCAGACTTTAATGTTTACTTCCAGGGAGACCATCCTCCTACTCTGACATATACAGTGCACACATTTTACAGCTTCTAGCTGTCTGCTGATTAGGCCTACCTTCGGTCTTTCTTATAGTGTCCAGCATCTGAGATGTCTGGCGGTGGGAATTTCCACAACATCCAGTTTCTATTGGCTATTAGTAAGAGCTTCCTGCAGCTCAGTAATAGAGAGGTATTCCTCTTATTTTGTCCAGACTCTTAGATATGGTTTTCTGTTAGAGCTTCCTGTAGCTCATTAATTTACATGCTCAGACCTGCCTACTGGGGTGGGAGGCAGGCCCACTCTTCTCTCCTAACCTCCCGTCCTGGGACCCTTGGAGTAGAACTTATTCCTGCATGTTACAATTCACAGCAAGTTATAATCCTAGTACAGATAATTATTCCCAGGGCTTCATTTGAACGTTTTAAGCCTTTCTGCAGTGTTTTGATTACCAAGCCAGTCATGGCTATGGTTCCCCTCCCCCTTCTGAAGAGGGGCTGTACACTTTTCTAAGCCCTTCTGGCTCTTCTAGGTAATTAACAAGCTGTGGGGAATATGGGATAGCAAGGGGAAACAGGAAAGAAGGAGGGGTGCACAAGACACAAGTACACAAACCCCCACTCACAGATGCACACTAATAGCGTTAAAGAAGCCCTCAGTATGGTGTATCTCTGTGTGGTCAATTGTATGCGAAAAGGCACCTGACCCAGCCACCATTAATCAGGGGGCCTACTGGAGATGTCACGCCCTGGATTATAGTGATCCTCCACACACACAGAACCCAGGAGGGGAAACAAGTGAGGAGGGGGTAGGGACCCCAGGCCTTGGGAACCCCAGAGGGGAGCAGGGAGGGATTAGGGCAACTACACACAGGAAGGCAAGGAAGGTCAACAGTAAGGAAGATAGAAGCACACACCACTTGAACACCTTTTGTAGAAGGACTACTCCCAGGGCGGTACTGGATGCATCTGTCTCCACAACAAAGGCCCTGTTGGGGTCGGGGTGTTAACAACGGTGCCTGCATAAAGGCTTGCTTCAAAGCCTCGAGGCCTGTGTCTGTTCATCTGCCCACACATAACTTTGATTCTTGTGGAGTAGGCGAATGAAGGGTACTGTGGAATGTGCATAACGAGGAATGTACTGCTGATAATAATTGGTGTTTCCCCAAAAGCATTGCAAAAACTTCAGAGACCCTGGGGCAGGCCAATCATGTATAGCTTGGACCTTAGTCATATCCATACTAATCCCTGTAGCAGAAACAATAAGCCCCAAGAAAACAACTTGCAGTATAGATGGTTCTAGCGGAGCAGTTCCAAAACCAACCCCACATGGGTCACATGCTCTGCTTTCATTTGGGAAAATAGAAGGTTATCATCCAGGTAAACAACAAAAAGGTCCAGCAGGTCCCTAAAAATATCATTCATAAAATGTTGGAAGGTGGCCGGAGAGTTGGCCAGACCGAAGGGCATCATGAATTACTCGAAATGCCCCATAGCGTGTTCGAAAGGCTGTTTTCCACTCGTCCCCTGCTTGTATTCTCACTAAGTTATATGCCCCTCGTAAATCTAGTTTGGTGAAAACTTGGGCGCCTTGGAGCCTGTTCAACAGCTCTGGAATGAGGGATAAGGGGTATCTATTTTTAACTGTAATAGAGTTCAATCCCCGATAATCAATACAGAGCCTTAACCCCCCAACCTTTTTTTGACACAAAAAAGAGGGGGGCACCTCTACTATGGGGGAACCAACTTCACTTGCACAAACCTGTGCCCTGGAAAGCCCCAAGGGGCGTGGCATGATACAGTGCACACACTTGGGACTGCTAAACATTACTTGTTTCTTCTGCCTGTCAATTGCTGGGTTGTGGAGCTGCAACCAGGGCAACCCCAACACTACCGGAAACATGGAGGTGGCCACAATATCAAATTGGAGGTTTTCTACATGGTCCCCCAAAGCACCCAGCAGTATCTGGGTCTGCCTAGTAACAGGGCCCGATATCAGGGGGAAACCGTCAATAGCATGTACCAGTTCTGGCCTGTTCTGCAATTGTGTAGGAACATGGTACTGTGCTGTCCACTGTTGATCCAGAAAATTACCTGATGCTCCTGAATCAATAAGGGCCTGCACTACTAAGGAAACTGTTGGGGAAAGAGACAAGGTTAGTGGAACACACACATGGGGGCGGCAAAGCTCTGTTTGCATCACAGAGCTCACCAAACAGGGACTCCACAGGGAACTTACTGGCCAACCCCCCATCCCACCCAGTAAGGGGCATTTCCTGATTCTTTACGTAGGGGGATTAGTTGGGGGCACACTCTGGTAAAGTGGCCTAACATACCACAGTAGAAACAGAGGCGCCCCTGTTGCCTACGCCCTTTCTCCTCTGCTGTCAAAGGTCCCCGAGATGCCCCCAACTGCATAGGTTCTGGCTTATCTGGGTGAGCCACGCTATTAGCTCCACCTCCAGGGCCTACCGGTCTAACGCTAGGGGCGCGTCCCCACTCCTGCTTCCTCTCTCGACGCCTCTCCGACAGGCATTCATCAATTTGCAGAGCGAGGGTAACTAATTTATTCCAAGAGTCCGGCATTGTAGTTAAGAACAACTGGTCTTTTATCTCCTCGCATAACCCCTTCCGTTAGTGTACCCGCAACACCTTGTCTGGTCAGGACAGGTCAAGGATGAGCTGCTGGAATTGGGTTACATATGCCAATAGCGGCCCCTTCCCGTTTCAAGCACAGGATAGCAGACCCACCACCCAGTGTGGGTAGTCGAAGAGACGTGTGAACTCCTGCACAAACTCCCGATAATTCCCAAGCATCGCCTTCTTGCCCGTAAGCAGAGGTGTAGCCCACTCTAAGGCCATTCCTTCCAGGTGACTAATTACAAAAGCAACCTTCAATCTATCATTGCTATATGTCTGCGGCTGCACGCTAAACACTAATAGACACAGGACTAAGAAGCCCTGGAATTGCCTACCATCTCTGGCTTACCTATCCACCTTAATGTCTTTAGGTTCACGCAGGGGCAAGCCCCTTGTGAGAGGGGTGGGGGAAGTTACTGCTGGGGCTACAGGTGTGACCTGGGGAATGGTTGCAACAGCTGCCACTAGTTGGTCCTGACACCCATGAACCTCATGCAGTTCTAGGGCCATGGCCTGCATAGCCCGAGTAGTTAAGCTAACTCGCTTACCTGGGGCCCAGCTCGTACTATGGGGAATATGGGATAGCAAGGGGAAAACAGGAAAGAAGGAGGGGTGCACAAGACAACAGTACACAAACCCCACTCACAGATGCACACTATTAGCATTAAAGGAGCCCTCCGTATGGTGTATCGCTGTGTGGTCAATTGTATGCGAAAAGGCACCTGACCCAGCCACCATTCATCGGGGCCTACAGGAGATGTCACGCCCTGGATTATAGCGATCCTCCACACACACATAACCCAGNGAGCCACAACTCTTACCCATGAGAGAATTAGCAGAAGTATCTGTTTCACCATTAAATGTATCAAATGGTGAACGCCGGGTTGCGGAGTTTTCTGTTGTCCATCCTTTGCCCTCTCTTCAAGGCCAGGATAGAGAGACCCTAGGGGAGTCGGTACTCCCTGACAGGTCTAATATAGAGAAGGGGGGGATCTTTTAATGGCCATCTCGACCCTCCTACTAAACCGAGCTCTATTCCCTCTGATAATCTGGAGGCTCCTCAGTTCCAGCAAGTAGAAGAGCTCCTCCTACAGCTTAAGTCACAAATCGAAGGCCTCGAGGCTGGTGAGGACCAAAATTTTAGCCTGGTGACAGACACCCTGGTGTTTATAATTTATCCCTTGCCATTTGGGGGCCTTCCTGCTTGGGATTCTAAACTTCGGATCAGTCAGCATATTGTGGTCATTTTGGGTTGTTCTTTTATGCCTTCTCATATTAGTAGTTTTTTTTATTTCCCTATGAGGGGTGGTGTTATACGTCTAGTGATTTATTTCCGTACACCAGCTATAGTTGAGAATCTTTTAACTTGTATTCGTTCTTTCTCCCTATGGGGGGGTATATTTAGCCAAATTACATTCTAAAAAGGGAATTTCCCTGCTTTTACCTCAAATTCCTTTGAATACCTTGGGGTCCCTAGAGAGGAATTTGTACCCCCCTCGGGTATCCAAAAGGAAGACAATTGCTCTATTGGAGGCCCCAGTTGTCAGTAGATCTTCAGTATTGACCCAGGAGGATTCTATTACAGCTATACCCAATCCCGTTTTGTCCGGCGAGTCCCCCATGTTGCCGGAAGTTGGGTTTTCATTGAAGTTAAGCCATTTGCCCCCTAGGTCTGTTTCACCAGCTAATTCAGCGTTGGCTCCCCTTGTGGAGACAGATTCACAGATCCTGATGGAGAAACAACCCTTTGGCCCAACCAAGGATTTGGTTACAGTAGGACAAATGCCCTCTTGTGGGTTTTTGTTTGAGTCCCAGCCTTATTCCCCCATTGTCCCAAGCCCCCGTTTGTCTAATCATGTTGTTGTCGAGGAACGGGGATTTCTTCCTAGAGGGGCCTCGATTTTTGCTGAAATTATGGCGGTCGATGCCACGTGTAGAGCTGTTGTCCTGGGTTATAGGGGTTGACAGTGGGTGTTTCTTTTTTTCCAAATTACTGCTTAAGTTTCACTTTTGCTAGTGATCAGCTAGATTTGAGTCGCTTTTTTTGCCCCCTAGGATTGATTAGTGGGTTAGACCATGAGACTGGGCAACTTCCTATTGTTGGTAGATGTAATTGATTTTTGTCATAGGGAACTTGGGGTCTTGGGTTGTTTTGCATTTACCAATGACTAGGGTGCTCATGTTTTCTGCTGTATTTACTGGCTGTATTTGTTTATTGTCTATTATGTTTAAAGCAATGGCCTACGGTCACGCTAATAAATTCAATTCAGTTCAAGAGGTTACAGACTCATGTAGCTCTTCTTCTTCTTTACCTATGTTCTCTAGTTTCTCCTCACTGTCATCGGTAGTCTGGGTTACTGCACAAGCCTAGTTCCTTCTAGGCTCCCATTGAGCTTCAGCATTTCTTACTTGGACTGTAACTTGTACTGATGTTTCCAAGTATTCAGTCTTGAGGCACAATTCTACTTGCACTGCAGCTGATTTTACCTCCTTATTTTGTAACTCTAAGCGACTACCTCTTTGGCAACCAAAGTCTGCAGTCTTGGGCTTCTCACTCTCTTGCAACAGAGTTTCAATCCCAACTAAGGTAGTCTGGGTTTCCCGTTGTTACCACTGGTGGGATTAGTTGCTCTGTCTGAGCTTATTGTTCAAGTCCCTATCTTGCCACCTGGATCCCTTGAGTATTTACACTAGGGGAAGCTAGTTCTTCTGTTTCCTCTTCAGATTCTAGGGCTGGCATTGAGTCTAGGGCTGAAATGAAGTCTTCGGAATTATTTGGAAATTACCGAATTTTTGGGTCTTCGGACTGGAAACGGCAGTTTCCGAAGTTCGGGAAAGTGCAGCCATTCTTTGGAAAACTTAGGAAAACTTCAGAAAAGCCTGCATGCCTGGGCCTGGCTGGAGAAGCTCCCAGAAGGTTCTGGAAACAGGAGGGGAGAATGGAAGGGGACAGTTGAGTCATGGGGTAAGGCACATTTTGAATTGATTGGCTGGCCAAGCCAGATGACTAGTCTGATTGGTACAAGGCTGCAACCAATAGAAAGAGAAGTGCAAAAAACAAAACTGGCACACACCTTCCAGAGCCATCCCATTCTCTGGTGAATTTGGCTGTGTGCTGATACACTGCTAACTGTGAGTAATCAGCTGAGCTGGAGGGGCTCCTGGCATAGCATGGCATGGTTTGGTCTGGCCTGCCTGTACATAGGGCCAATGCTGGGGCATGGGGGGTTTGCATGCCATGCTTTTTTTTTTTTTTTTTTTTAAAGAAAATTGGGTTCCACTTGGAGCACATTGCTTGCTGGCTACTGCTGCTTGCTTGGGTGGCTTGGCAGTCACCATGAGCCACCCAGAGGGCTCTCACTACCTGGCTCCAGGAGATAAGTTCCCTCCATGCCAGGGTGCCCCGGGGGGGACGGTAGGAGGGGTATGAAGAACCAAAGTGGTGTCTGTTTGGCTGGCTGGCTTTTGGTGTTTAGGATCACAGTTATGTGTAGTCTGTGTGGTTGATTCAAGTTGTCTTCCGTTACCAAGGGTCCTCTGGCTGCATCCGGGCAGGGCAGCATGCTTGGTTGGTTTTAAAAAAATAAAATTGGGTGCTGCCATGCCAGCTGGGGTGCTTGGTTTGCTCAGCTTGGCAGTCACACAGTAACACCATGAGCTGCCCACAGGGCTCTCTCTGCCTGGCTCCAGGAGTTTGTTTGTTTATTTATTGTATTTTTAACCCGCTACCTCTTGTCACAGGCAACTTGGAGTGGCTCACAATAGTAAATAAAATATATAAAACTGTATAAAACAGTCTAAACATAAGGCAGAACCACATAAACACCCCCCTCCCCTCATTTCCCTACCAGACTCCCTCACCAAACGCCTGGAGGAACAGCCAGGTCTTACACTGTCTTCGGAAAGAGGGGAGATCAGGGGCTAGGTGGGCCTCCAAAGGGAAGAAATTCCACAGCTTAGGGGCCGCCACCAAGAATGCCCTCCCCATCATCGCCGCCCAGGAAACCCGGGAGACCTCGAGTCAGGTGTCCCCAGCTGACTGCAAGGGCCGCATCACAGCCCAGGGCATGGGGCGGTCCCCCGTGGGTAAGAACATAAGAAGTGCCATACTGGGTGAGACCAATGGTCCATCTAGCCCAGCATCCTGTCTCCGACAATGACCAATCACGGTGGCTTGGAAGAAGCACCCAACAGGTCACAATGGGGGATCCATTCCCTGTTGGTTTCCCCCAGCTCCTGTCATGTTCCCTGATCCTGTCTGACTAATAGTTGCTAATGGACCTATCTTCCAAAAACTTGTCCAAACCTCTTTTAAACTCAGCTATAGTGTTGGCCCTTACCACAGCCTCTGACAGTAGGCAGGGCCCAGGCCGTTTAGGGCTTTATAGGTCAATGCCAACACCTTGAATCGGGCCCAGAAAACAATAGGCAGTCAGCACAGAGAACAGAGCACTGGTGTAATATGCTCGCGGCGACCTGTCCCCGTTAGGAGGCAAGTCGCCGCATTCTGCACTAGCTGCAGCCTCCGGGCCATCACCATGGGTAGCCCCACGTAGAGTGCGTTGCAATAGTCCAGTCTAGTGGTGATAAAAGCATGGATGATGGTGGCCAGGTCAGAGTCCAAAATGTACAGCCACAGCCGTTTCACAAGATGTAACGGGCTAAAGGCGCTCCTCACTACCACAGCCGCCTGGGAATTCAGGCGGAGCTGTGAATTGATAAGCACTCCCAGACTTGGACCTAACTAGCTAGAGGAGGGCAGACCCCATCAATGACAGGAGCCATTACACCTCCTGCCTTACCCACCAACATCACCTCCGTCTTGTCGAGATTCAGTCTCAGACAGCTCGCCCTCATCCAGTCCCCCACATCTGCCAAACACCGGGGTAAGCACCAAGACTGCCGGGTCTGAGTCTCCAGAAAAAGAGAGGTAGAGTTGTGTATCATCGGCATACTGATGGCAACGTACGTCGAACTCCCTCACGACCTCTCCCAAAGGCTGCATGTACACATTGAACAGGAGGGGGGATAGAATAGAACCCTGTGGGACTCCACACATGAGATTCCGGGGAGATGATGAACATTCCCCAAGAACCACCCGCTGAGTTCTCCTGGCCATGAAAGAGCGGGACCATTCAAGAATAATTCCACCCACCCCAGCCCGGTCCCACAGCCGAGCCACCAGCATCTCATGATCAACAGTTAAGTTTCCTACATGCCAGGGTGCCCCAGGGGTGTGTGGTGTGAAGAACCAACGTGGTGTCTGCTGTGCTGACAGTAGTACTTAACTGCATGCATTTCTCTGCTGCATGCTGCTTCTGGGTGGGTGCCCCATTACAGAGGAGAGAGGAATTTTAAGTAGCATATTTCTTATTGGTTCACACAGTGCCTCGGCCTGCTCAGAGCAAGGTGCTCTCTAGCTGCTGCATGTGGCATATCAAATGAGATCATGTACGTTACACGGCTGCACCAGAGTGGCTAATGCATTGCAGATGATGGACCTCTAGCCTGGGCTGGGGGAAGGACAGGGGAGACGCAGTTGGGACTGGCTTTGGTTTTCCCTCTCTAAATGATGATGCCATGAAGAGTTTTTGGAGACTGTACAGGACAGAGGGAAATAAGCTCCCACAACCACAACAAGGTACCAGTCCATGAGGGGAGTTTCTTTTCTTTTCTTTCTTTTTTTAAATAAATTATCCTACCCAACTATAACAAACACCTAACCTACATCTAATTCTGTCTACTCCTACCTTAACTAAAGTAATACTAAGAACTACCTATGTGACCTAACCTAACCCGAAGTCAGAGGAGGCAGCATCTGAGGGCAAAGACTGGAGGAACTCTCACTCCAAGTTGATTTGTCTGCCAGACTCAGAGGAGGAGGGGGAGAAGGCACTGACATCTACCTCAGGAGCAGCAGAAGACCCCTCACTAGGGTTCCCACCAGGAGTACGGCCAGGTATTCCTTGGGAAACCCTGGGATAAGGAGAATCCTGGGTGGCAGTGCTGGTACTGGTGGGAGGTCTGGCGGTGGGGACACCTGCATGCCAGGAACCTGAACGGCATCCAGCCACTGGGCTACCACCCCCACCCCACCCCACCCCCCGGCATTCTCCATCAGGGCCCAGCGGAATGCAACGTTGGCCTGCCGTGTCTGCCTCACGTAGGCACAGTAGGCCATGTTCTCCACCTGACGATTTCTCAGGTTATGATGCTGCTCCGCTAAGGAGTCACGTGCCTGGGACAGTTGGGCCACAGCTGCATGCCCAGACTCAATGGCACAAGTCAGGCCATGCAGCTCTGGGGGCAGGGGCAACTCCTCAGCCTGCGCAGGGCCGGCCTCCTCTGTCTCTGCTGCTGAGGAGGAGGGCAAGGACGAGGGCTTCCTTTGCCTGGCAGATGCAGCTTGCCTCCCTCACTGACCCTGCTCCCTGCCACCTGCCTGCTCTCTCCCCATTTCCAGCACTATCCCATGGGACCTGGAAAGGTGGTCACGGAGGGCGAAGGTGCTGCTCTGTCTCCCATGCCACACCTCCCTGTGGCAGTGGGAGCACAGAACTAAAGTATGGACCATTCCTTAGGACTGGGAGAAGTGGTCCCTTGCTGCAGACCTCAGTGTCTGCTGGTGCTGCTGCCGTTGCCTGACAGACACAGGCCCTGCCTCCACCTCCTCCACCACCTGGACCTCTGCCTCAGACTCCTCCACTGCCCTGGTCTCCTCCTCTGACATGCTGCCTAGTCTAACCTAATGAAAAGGGGCAAGAGGGGAATAAGCATAATATACACAATGAGGGGACCTGAAGAAAGCATACTTTACATCAATGAGGAGTCCCTCTAGATGGATTTAAACTCCCCTTTGATTTTTGGTTCTGTGTTTTAGATGCCCGTTAGTTCAGCGCAGATTAGAACTTGAAGATTATTATTATTATTATTATTATTATTTATTAGCATTTATATAGCACCAGCGATGTACCTGGCACTTACAAAGAACAAGATAGACATGGTCCCTGCTCGAGAGCTTACAATCTAAACATGGAAGGGGAGACAGGGAAGGGGAAAACAGAGGGAGAGACAAGGGATGTGACATTCATGAGGATGCGAGAACTCAGGTACACGTTCTTGGCTTCGTTACAGTAAATTGGGAGTTTGCAGATAACAGGTGGGGGGATAATCCTGGGTGGGGATGGTTAGCAGGAGTTAGGAAGTGCAGAGTGTAAGAGGTGGGTTTGAGGAGGGACTTGAAGGCGTGGAGGGTGGGGGCAAGGCGGACAAGGGCAGGGAGGGAGTTCCAAGCGTGCGGGGCAGCGAGGGAGAAGGGACAAAGGCGGTTGGCGGAGTGTGGGAGGGTGAGGGTGGGGATGGAGGAGGTGCAGAGTGCTTGAGTAGGGGTTCGGCAGGAGATCAGGGCAGAGAGGTAGGGGGGAGCGAGGTTGTGAAGGGCTTTGTAGGTGAAAATGAGGAGCTTGTGCAGAATACGCTCAGGAAAGGGGAGCCAGTGGAGAGAGAAGAGGAGAGTTTTTATGTGGTCAGAGCGACAGACTAGGTGGATGATCCTGGCAGCAGAGTTTTGAACAGAGATAAGGGAAGAAAGGTGGAAGCGGGGAAGGCCAGTGACGAGGAGGTTACAATAGTCGAGGCATGAGATGACTAGGGCATGGATGAGAGTTTTGGCAGAAGAGACAGACAGAAAAGGGTGGATCTTGGCAATGTTGTGGAGGGAGAAGCGGCAGGATTTGGCAGTGGAGTCAATGTAGGGTTTGAAGGTGAGGTGTGAGTCGAAGATGAAGCCTAAGCTGAGAGATTGGGGGACAGGGAGGATGGAGACCCCGTCAATGGCAATTTATTTCATTTTATTTATTTCATTCAATTTCTTAGCTGCCCCCTCATGCCTACGGCATCTCGGGGCGGCGTACAATATTATAAAACCCAATAATAACAATAAAATCAACAACAATAAAACATCACTAAAAAAACAACCCCCACCCCCACCCCACCCTCCCCTACGAAGGCCTGGGCGAACTGCCAAGTCTTGCAAATGCGTCGAAAGGCCAACAGGCCCGGGGCCAGGCAAGCCTCCTCCAGGAGCGAATTCCATAACCGCGGCCCAGCCACCGAGAACGCCCTCTTCATTGTGGCCCCTGACTTACACAGGGGACCTCCAGAAAGGCACCTCCGGTGGATCAAAGGGATCGCTCTGGGGTGTGAAGGGTGAGGCGTTCCCCGAGATATGAGGGGCCCAGACCGTGCAGGGCTTTATAAATGAATACTAACACCTTGAATCTGGCTCGGTACGCTATAGGCAGCCACTGCAGAGCATGGAGCACTGGTGTTATGTGCTCACGCTGCCCCGTCCCCATCAGGAGACGGGCCGCCACATTCTGCACTAGTTGCAGCCACCGAACCAGAAACATGGGAAGCCCCACGTAGAGCGCATTGCAGTAGTCTAGCCTCGAGGTGATGCCTTCATGGATGAGAGTGGCCAGATCAGGCCCGGAGAGGTAAGGTCAAAGTCTCCGTACCAGATACAGCTGCCAAAAGGCGGCTTTAGCCACCGCNGGGGGCCACCACCTCCCCTGCCCTTCCCACCACCATCACCTCTGTCTTATCGGGATTGAGCTTCAGTCTGCTCTGCTGCATCCAACCTGCCACGGCCTCCAAACATCGGGAAAGTAACGAGACAGCAGGACCTGGGTCGGTTGAAAATGAGAGGTACAGCTGAGTATCAGCAGCATATTGGTGACAACGCACCCCGAACCCTCTCACGATCTCCCCCAGGGGCTGCATATACACATTAAATAATAGTGGAGACAGAACAGAACCCTGCGGAATGCCGCAGGTCAAGGCCCGGGGGCTAGATGTTTCAACCCCCAGCACCACCCGCTGGCTTCTACCCGAGAGGAATGAGCGGAACCATCCAAGGACAGTCCCGCCCAGACCCCCCAAGTCTCGCAGCCATCTCAACATCAGCTTGTAGTCCACGGTATCAAAAGCGGCTGAGAGATCTAGCAGGATCAAAAAGGTCCATCTCCTGGCGGAGATCATCCACCAGCGCCATCTCAGTACCATAGCCGGGGCGGAACCCAGATTGAAAAGGGTCAAGGAAACTGATGCTATCCAAATGCGCCTGGAGATATAGTGCCACTGCCTGTTCAATAACCTTCCCTAAAAAGGGAAGATTAGAGACGGGTCGGTATCTGGCGAGTGCATCCACATCCAAAGATGGCTTCTTCAGCAGGGGGCGCACCACAGCCTCCTTGAGAGTGGGTGACAGCCTCCCCTGCCGAAGGGACGCGTTCACTACCCTTGCCAGCACCGTCCCCAAAGTCTCCCTGGAGGTTTTCACCAACCAGGACGGGCACGGATCTAGTTCACAACTTGTGGCTGTAACAGACCCCAGGACATTCACCGCATCGGTCGGCGTCACTTCCTGAAACTCATCCCAGAAAGATCAACCAGATGGGGCCTCCATAACCTCGTGCCCATCGCTTACTGCTCCCAATCCAGTGTCAAGGTTACTCTGGATCTGAGCAATCTTGTCTGCGAAGTAGATGACAAACTCCTCACAGCGGACCTGGGACAAGTCTCCGTCCAGGCGGAGGTAGGCTGGACTGACCAGCCCCCACACCACCCGGAACAGCTCCGCAGGACGCGACTTCGCAGATGCTATGAGGGTGGCAAAGAACTCCTTCTTTGACTTCCTCACAGCCTCAACATAGGACCGCAAATGGGCCCTATGGAGAAGTCGATCAGATTCAGAGTGAGTCCGACGCCAGCGTCACTCTAGTCTCCTACCTACCTGTTTCATATGCCGCAGCCTCTCAGTAAACCAAGGGGCTCTGCGGTGACGAGACGGAGGTAGTAGATGTCTCGGAGCCACCCTGTCAGTGGCTTCCCCCAGTAAGACGTTCCAATGCTGTACCAGCTCATCGACCGAGTGACCGTCAGGGTCCAAGGTTATCTCCCTCAGAGCCTCCTGGAACTGCTGCGGTTCTATCAGCCTCTGAGGGCGGACCATCCTAACTGGTCCATTCCCCTTCTGGATGGGGTGCACTGAGAGGCTGGCCTGTAGGAGATAATGGTCCGTCCATGACAAGGGCGTGACCCTCACATCCCCCACTAACGGATCACCCGCTTCAAGGCCAGAGCAGAAAACCAGATCGAGGGTATCCCTCCCCCCCACACACATGGGTCGGGCAGTTGACCACCTGGGACAAGTCCATGGTTGCCATGGCGGCCATGAACTCACGCTCCACTCCTACAAGGCTGGTGTTGGCATGGGTGTTGAAGTCCCCCAGGACTAAAGTCCTGGAGGAACCCAGCATCACCTCCAAGGCCAGCTCTGCTAGAGCAGCAAGGGATGCCGCCGGACAGGAAGGGGCCCGGTATACCAGCAACACCCCAAGCTTGCCCCCAGCCAAATCAAACACCACATGGAGGCCCTCAACACATGAAATCTCCTGGACTGGATATCTCCTAACTGGCTAGTCCTCCCTAAAAATAATAGCTACACCTCCCCCCCGACCCCCCCATACGGGGCTGATGCTGCATAGCATACCCGGCCGGAACGAGGTCTGCTAAAGATGTCACTGCCCCCTCATCCAACCAGGTCTCTGTAATGCATTCAAGGTCCGCCACCTCATCCAAGATCAGGTTCCGGATGACCGGGGCCTTATTCACGACGGACCTTGCGTTCAACAGCATCAGCCCTTTATGGTCGGACCCTGGTCCTCCCAGACCCTCAGTGGGGGGGCGACTCTCTTAACTTCTGTCAGAGACCTCGGTTCCCTAGGGGTCTGAGTCACCCATCCCCTTGGACCATACCGTCCGCGTCCCATAACCCACCCCTATGGCCGCTTCTCCCCTCCTGTCCACTCCAGCCTGACCCCTCGGCTGTTCACCCAGCCCCTGGAGTCCCCCCGCCCCATAATCCTTCCCCCTCCCTCCCCCCACTCCCCATAACTCCCATCCTCATATCCCCCCCCCCACC